>CM040803.1:591749-611749 GCA_022829025.1 Squalius cephalus | reverse complement strand
GTGAGAGTGAGAGTGAGTGACTCCGTCTCTCACTGCACAGCTCGTTCACACACACACACACTCACACACACACACACACACACACACACACACACACACTTCAGTCTTTCAGTTCACCCGTGTGTTCTTCCTCCTGCCAGATTCTCTTCTTCTCTCTGGCTCTGCTGATCTTCCCGAGTTACAGTCCGTTCAGCAGGAGTTCCCCGTCACTGGAGGAGAGTTACGCTCCGTCCGGCGGTGAGGAACAACTATATATATATAATAATATCACACATCTGTGAGGCTGATCACACATCAGGAGTGAAACCGACATTACGACAAAAGGTCCTGTATCGATATCCAAAGTATTGAACAGCCGTAATGCACAATCACGCCAAGCTTCTCCTGCGATGTGTTTAACATGAAGAATAAGGACATTTATGTTGTTTTAGATCATTTTCTTCATTTTTGGATGAACTAATTCCTCAAGTGTGCATATTAATATTTTAATTTCCTTTTTTTAGTTCATTTAGTTCCTAAAATAAACCAAAAATAAAATAAAAAGTTTAGAATTAAACTTGTGAAAATGAAAATTAAGTTAAGTATTAAACTAGTTAAGATATAAAAAATAAAATTAAAAGTTTATAAATAAACTATTTAAAATTAATACAAGTTTAGAATTAAACTATTTAAAATTAACTACTTAAAAGTTTAGAATTAAACTAGTTAATAAATAAAATAAAATAAAAAGTTTAGAATTAAACTAGTTAAAATTAAACTAGTTAAAATAAAAGTTTAGAATTAAACTAGTTAAATCAAATAAAAAAATCGATTAAAAGTTTAGAATTAAAATGGATTAAAAGTCTAAACAAGATTGAGAATAAAAAGTGTAGAATGAGACTGTCTTTGATTATTGTGCAGTGAATCCGAGTTTCCACGCAGATAATGTGATGAAGATGATGAGGATGAGGATGATTGACTCCTGTAATGTGGTGTGTGTGTGTGTGTGTGTGTGTGTGTGTGCAGTCCTGTCCAGAAACATCCTGAATGACGCGGGCTCTCTGGCGCTCCTGGAGGATCCGCTGGTTCCAGATCCCACAGAACTGAAGCTGTCAGACTCAGACTGGCCCTCAGATGCGCAGTCGCAGTCGCAGTCGCAGGCAGAAGAGCAGAAGAACGGCACGAACGCAGACACACTCCTGTCTCTCTCGGCTCCTGCAGGCGCAGACACACTCCTGTCTGTGTCTCTAACGGCTCCTGCAAACGCAGACGCAGTCGCAGCCACGCAGACGCATGCAGACGAGATGTGACCCTCTGTTAGATACGGTTCTATGGAGCCAATTTTGTGCCATAATTAAAGGGGTGGTTGATTATGATTTGACTTTTCTAACTTTAGTTAGTGTGTAATGTTGCTGTTTGATCATAAACAACATCTGCAAAGTTACAACACTCAAAGTTCAGAGCAAAGGGAGATATTTGCTTTTAAAGAAATCGCTTTTTAAGGACTACAACAAACGGCTGGTAGAGACTACACCACATTCCTCCCGGGTTAGTGACATCACAAACCATAAAATTTACATAAACCCCGCCCTTCAGAACACGATAGATTATCAAGACAGAATATGCTAATCAATGACTAGAAGATAACTCCACATCAGCTTCATAAACTCATCAACTAACCATTCAGAAATGTCCTGTTGCTTCTACATGTTGTCTCTTCTTCTCGAGTCTCTCCATCATTGTCTGACTCCGGTTTGAACATAAAAGGATAAAAGTTTTTGAAATTTTCAATGCATGTTTGTGTGAGATAATCAGAGCTGCTAACACACACACACACACACACACACACACACACACACACTCACAAGCTCTTGAAGCTACGCCCACTGTGCCGGGAGCAGCAGCTCATTTGCATTTAAAGGGACAGACACAAAAACGGTGCGTTTTTGCTCACCCTCAAAAAGTGACAATTTTAACATGTTATATAAAAATATCTGTGGGGTATTTAGAGCAAAAACTTCACACACACACTCTGGGGACATCAGAGACTTATTTTACATCTTGTGAAAAGGGCATTATAGCACCCCTTTAAACAAACAAATCCAGCATTTTGCAAACAAACTCGATCTGCTTTGCAAAGGAAAACTCGACTCACAAACAAACAGAAAACAATGTGGGAATACAAACGTCTATTTGAGTGAAAACACAGAGGAGTAACAAATATGTATTGTGTTTTACAAATATAAAGAATCATGAAGCCCTCCTTTCAATTAAATTAAATGTTCTCATTAATTTATATTGAACGACAGAAATAGACTCGTTCAGTGTAGACATAATCACCACTTTAGTCATTTCGCTCGCGTCCGATGTAGAAAAAATGTGAAAAGCAATTCAGTTTGTTTTGCGAGTCGAGTTTTCCTTTGCAAAGCAGATCGAGTTGGTTTGCAAAATGCTGGATTTATTTGTTTGTTTAATTATGGCACAAAATTGACTCCATAGGGTTCGGCATTATTTATTCTCTCTGAACTCAGACACGGGTGTGTTTGAGCAGCCAGTGTCTTCGTCTTCATCATCATCATGTGCTTTAGTGTGTCACAACACAGAAATTAATACATATTAATGTTTGATTTAGGGACATTTCGGTTTGTACGCTCAGTTTGTTTAGTACTGATTTGGTTGTCACTTGTGCTGCTTTTTATGGAAACTTGTTTCCGCCACAGAATTATAATATAAAAAAGGTAATTGCGACTTTTTATTCCCGCAATTCTGACCTTTTTTCGCAAATGCAAGTTTATATTTGACTTTTGCATTTCTCGCTCCGAGTGAGATCTAGATATCAGACCTGAGTGAGTGTGAACGGATCTGATGTCAAACCGCTTCAGAATATCCATGTTTTCCTGCTTCCGATGCGAGGATTGGGTCTCTTTTCTTATTTTATTGTCTTTCTTTTCTTATTTTATTGTCTTCTGAATAAAAGTTACATTCATAATGTTTTGTTGTTGTTGTTGTTGTTAATTTGAGCCATTAACCATTAAAGAAAGACAGAATTTAGTCCTGAAAACAGATATTAGAATTAAAGTTTAGAATTAAACTATTTAAAATGAACAAAAAATTTAAGATTAAATTAAAGATTAAAAGATTAAATTAAGATTAAAATAAAAAAATAAAACAAAGATTTGAATTAAACTAGTCAATAAATAAAATAAATAAAAAGCTTAGAATTATATTAGTTAAAATAAATTGTGAAATAAGTTTAGTATTAAACTAGTTAAGATATAAAAAAATGTTAAAAGTTTAGAATTAAACTAGTTAAAATTAATAATACAATTAATTTTTAGTATTAAACTAGTATAAAACAATTAAAAGTTTAGAATTAAACTAGTTCAAATAAGTCTAGTATTAAATTAGTTAATAAATGAAATTAAAAGTTTAGAATTTAGAATAGAAAACAGAGATGAGACTCGATCCAGAATGTTCTTCTCTAAAGGTCATCATGTTTTTTACAATGTCTAATATATGATATCACAGACAGTATCCATACAATATATTTCCCTTAATTCCCAGCCTTTGGATCGATTGATCTTTTTTTATAGTTATTTGAATTTTTTTAAATATCTGGCACTTCAAAGGAATTATTAGCTTATTCTTTAACTAGAAAAGCAAAGTTAATCAAGACAAGCCTTGAATGTTGGCCTGAGTATTCTTTTTTTAAAAACTCATCTGAACCTAAAAACATTATTTATATATATATCATTTTTCACATTTTGTCCCGTCTCTTGATCGCGCACTTTGATTTAGTGAAACTGCGTGTGCGCGCGCGCTGAGCTCATCATCACCGGAAGTTGTGCGCGTGAATTCACGGAGCGGTAAAATAACGGCAGAACGGATTTTCTGTGGGATAAACGCACCGGCGTCGCTGCTAAAGCGGTAAATATTGTTATTATATTGATTATGTGAACAGACTGGGGTCCTGAAGTTCGCAGTGGCGGGTTTATCTGTGTGTGTTTGGCGCTGTTAGCTCGATGGGCTAACCGCTACTGAGGAGAACACAGAAATCACCTAATTAAATATATACATATAAGTTACATACATATAACAATAATAACACACACACACACATACACATATACAGTATGTAAACTAACATATAACTCATGTATATATAGTATGTATAGTATATCTACTAACAAAAAAATCTGGATTAAACCTGTATGACTGACTGACTCCTGAGAAACACAAAAGAAGATATTATTCTTTCATTCTGTTCATTATCATACGCGTTTTACTTCCCCGTTTAAGTTGTTCAAGTGACAGATAATCACTGTGCCTGGATTTAAGCTGGGTCAGTTGCAGAAACATCAGTATATGTGGAGATCGTGCTTTAAGAACTAGCCAGGCTGTGTGTTATTGTTTTGCAAAATTCTTTATACATATTAAGACAAATTTATCACAGAGATCAGGAGTTATTTATTAACATTAGGGATTAACTTATTAACATAAGAATGTTATTGACATTGTTGGAAATAGTAGGTTTTGAACGTTTGTTTATTTATCTTTTTCTTTTATTTATTTAGTTTTTCAATTCTATTATTTAATGTATGGATATGTTCGTGTGAGAATGTCCAGATTGTGAGAGAATGGTTGGAGAGGAGCGTGAAACTCATTCCTTAAATCCATGGAGAGTGTTTGGGATGTTCTGGAGGAGACTTTACAGAGTGCCGGACTCTTACATGGTCAACACAAGATCTTGACTGTAAATAATGCATCTCTGCTTCTTAACCACAGGTCGAGATCTGTCCAGACACACAGCCCTGTGTCCGAATGATCGCTGGAAACACCGACTCGACTGCTGATAACGACAGAACTTGCTAACATAACCCCAGAATGCTAGAGAATGTGTGTGTGTGTGTGTGTAATATAAGCAGTAGTGTAACTGATGAGTGTGTGTTGTGTGTGTGTGTGTGTGTAATATAAGCAGTAGTGTAACTGATGAGTGTGTGTTGTGTGTAGATGCCTCACTCTCGGCGATACCCGTCGTCAGAGCGGAGTCGCAGCGGGAATCATCATGTTCGATACGAACGGCACCGGCGGAGACGCCGCACACGCAGCCGCTCCTCGTCCTCCAGCGCCCAGCGGGACCGAAGCCGGAGACGGAACCGGGACAGACGCCAGCGCTCCAGGAGGTACGGCTCAGGCTCGGGCGTCGGATACTGGTCATACAATTAAAATCTCGATTCCTCTTATGGATTCCTTTGAGAGCATTTCAATATGAGTTTAAACCATTGAAGCGCGAGAGACTGTTCTCATCAGTATACTGGATCCGTGCAGCTCTTAAAGGGACAGCAGCCTAATATCCCCGCTCTATAATAACGCTAATAATCCCGCTCTATAATAACACTAATATTCCCCGCTCTATAATAACACTAATATTCCATCTCTATAATAACGCTAATATTCCTGCTCTATAATAACACTAATATTCCCGCTCTATAATATTCCCGCTCTATAATAACGCTAATGTTCCCGCTCTATAATAACACTAATATTCCCGCTCTATAATATTCCCGCTCTATAATAACGCTAATAATCCCGCTCTATAATAACGCTAATATTCCCGCTCTATAATAACACTAATATTCCATCTCTATAATAACGCTAATATTCCCGCTCTATAATAACGCTAATATTCCCGCTCTATAATATTCCCGCTCTATAATAACGCTAATATTCCCGCTCTATAATAACACTAATATTCCCGCTCTATAATAACACTAATATTCCCGCTCTATAATAACACTAATATTCCCGCTCTATAATAACGCTAATATTCCCGCTCTATAATAACACTAATATTCCCGCTCTATAATAACGCTAATATTCACGCTCTATAATAACGCTAATATTCCCGCTCTATAATAACGCTAATATTCCCACTCTATAATAACACTGATATTCCCGCTCTATAATAACGCTAATATTCCCGCTCTATAATAACACTAATATTCCCGCTCTATAATAACGCTAATATTCCCGCTCTATAATAACGCTAATATTACCGCTCTATAATAACGCTAATATTCACGCTCTATAATAACGCTAATATTCACGCTCTATAATAACGCTAATATTCACGCTCTATAATAACGCTAATATTCCCGCTCTATAATAACGCTAATAATCCCGCTCTATAATAACGCTAATATTCCCGCTCTATAATAACACTAATATTCCCGCTCTATAATAACGCTAATATTCCCGCTCTATAATAACGCTAATAATCCCGCTCTATAATAACACTAATATTCCCCGCTCTATAATAACACTAATATTCCATCTCTATAATAACGCTAATATTCCCGCTCTATAATAACGCTAATATTCCCGCTCTATAATATTCCCGCTCTATAATAACGCTAATATTCCCGCTCTATAATAACACTAATATTCCCGCTCTATAATAACACTAATATTCCCGCTCTATAATAACGCTAATATTCACGCTCTATAATAACGCTAATATTCCCGCTCTATAATAACGCTAATATTCCCGCTCTATAATAACACTGATATTCCCGCTCTATAATAACGCTAATATTCCCGCTCTATAATAACGCTAATATTCACGCTCTATAATAACGCTAATATTCACGCTCTATAATAACGCTAATATTCCCGCTCTATAATAACGCTAATATTCCCGCTCTATAATAACGCTAATATTCCCGCTCTATAATAACACTAATATTCCCGCTCTATAATAACACTAATATTCCTGCTCTATAATAACACTAATATTCCCGCTCTATAATATTCCCGCTCTATAATAACACTAATATTCCCGCTCTATAATATTCCCGCTCTATAATAACGCTAATATTCCCGCTCTATAATAACACTAATATTCCCGCTCTATAATAACACTAATAATCCCACTTTATAATAACACTAATATTCCCGCTCTATAATATTCCCACTCTATAATAACACTAATATTCCCGCTCTATAATAACGCTAATATTCCTGCTCTATAATAACACTAATATTCCCGCTCTATAATATTCCCGCTCTATAATAACACTAATATTCCCGCTCTATAATAACGCTAATATTCCTGCTCTATAATAACACTAATATTCCCGCTCTATAATAACGCTAATATTCCCGCTCTATAATAACACTAATATTCCCGCTCTATAATATTCCCGCTCTATAATAACACTAATATTCCCGCTCTATAATATTCCCGCTCTATAATAACACTAATATTCCCACTCTATAATAACGCTAATATTCCCGCTCTATAATAACACTAATATTCCCGCTCTATAATAACACTAATATTCCCGCTCTATAATAACGCTAATATTCACGCTCTATAATAACACTAATATTCCCGCTCTATAATATTCCCGCTCTATAATAACACTAATATTCCAGCTCTATAATAACACTAATATTCCCGCTCTATAATAACACTAATATTCCCGCTCTATAATATTCCCGCTCTATAATAACGCTAATATTCCCGCTCTATAATAACACTAATATTCCCGCTCTATAATAACACTAATAATCCCACTTTATAATAACACTAATATTCCCGCTCTATAATATTCCCGCTCTATAATAACACTAATATTCCCGCTCTATAATAACGCTAATATTCCTGCTCTATAATAACACTAATATTCCCACTCTATAATAACGCTAATATTCCCGCTCTATAATAACACTAATATTCCCGCTCTATAATAACGCTAATATTCCTGCTCTATAATAACACTAATATTCCCGCTCTATAATAACGCTAATATTCCTGCTCTATAATAACACTAATATTCCCGCTCTATAATATTCCCGCTCTATAATAACACTAATATTCCCGCTCTATAATAACGCTAATATTCCTGCTCTATAATAACACTAATATTCCCGCTCTATAATAACGCTAATATTCCCGCTCTATAATAACACTAATATTCCCGCTCTATAATATTCCCGCTCTATAATAACACTAATATTCCCGCTCTATAATATTCCCGCTCTATAATAACACTAATATTCCCACTCTATAATAACGCTAATATTCCCGCTCTATAATAACACTAATATTCCCGCTCTATAATAACACTAATATTCCCGCTCTATAATAACACTAATATTCCCGCTCTATAATAACGCTAATATTCACGCTCTATAATAACACTAATATTCCCGCTCTATAATATTCCCGCTCTATAATAACACTAATATTCCCGCTCTATAATAACGCTAATATTCCCGCTCTATAATAACGCTAATATTCCCGCTCTATAATAACGCTAATATTCCCGCTCTATAATAACACTAATATTCCCGCTCTATAATAACACTAATATTCCCGCTCTATAATAACACTAATATTCCCGCTCTATAATAACAGTAATATTCCCGCTCTATAATAACGCTAATATTCACGCTCTATAATAACACTAATATTCCCGCTCTATAATAACACTAATATTCCTGCTCTATAATAACGCTAATATTCCCGCTCTATAATAACACTAATATTCCCGCTCTATAATAACAGTAATATTCCTGCTCTATAATAACACTAATATTCCCGCTCTATAATAACAGTAATATTCCTGCTCTATAATAACACTAATATTCCCGCTCTATAATAACACTAATATTCCTGCTCTATAATAACGCTAATATTCACGCTCTATAATAACACTAATATTCCCGCTCTATAATAACACTAATATTCCTGCTCTATAATAACGCTAATATTCCCGCTCTATAATAACGCTAATATTCCCGCTCTATAATAACACTAATATTCCCGCTCTATAATAACACTAATATTCCCGCTCTATAATAACACTAATATTCCCGCTCTATAATAACAGTAATATTCCCGCTCTATAATAACACTAATATTCACGCTCTATAATAACACTAATATTCCCGCTCTATAATAACACTAATATTCCTGCTCTATAATAACGCTAATATTCACGCTCTATAATAACACTAATATTCCCGCTCTATAATATTCCCGCTCTATAATAACACTAATATTCCCGCTCTATAATAACAGTAATATTCCTGCTCTATAATATTCCCGCTCTATAATAACACTAATATTCCCGCTCTATAATAACACTAATATTCCTGCTCTATAATAACGCTAATATTCACGCTCTATAATAACACTAATATTCCCGCTCTATAATATTCCCGCTCTATAATAACACTAATATTCCCGCTCTATAATAACACTAATATTCCCGCTCTATAATATTCCCGCTCTATAATAACACTAATATTCCCGCTCTATAATAACAGTAATATTCCTGCTCTATAATAACACTAATATTCCCGCTCTATAATAACACTAATATTCCTGCTCTATAATAACGCTAATATTCACGCTCTATAATAACGCTAATATTCCCGCTCTATAATAACACTAATATTCCCGCTCTATAATAACACTAATATTCCCGCTCTATAATAACACTAATATTCCCGCTCTATAATAACACTAATATTCCTGCTCTATAATAACGCTAATATTCCCGCTCTATAATAACGCTAATATTCCCGCTCTATAATAACACTAATATTCCCGCTCTATAATAACACTAATATTCCCGCTCTATAATAACACTAATATTCCCGCTCTATAATAACAGTAATATTCCCGCTCTATAATAACACTAATATTCACGCTCTATAATAACACTAATATTCCCGCTCTATAATAACACTAATATTCCTGCTCTATAATAACGCTAATATTCACGCTCTATAATAACACTAATATTCCCGCTCTATAATATTCCCGCTCTATAATAACACTAATATTCCCGCTCTATAATAACACTAATTACATGTTACAAAATAAGGAATCGATAAGAATCGGAATTGTTCAAATTCAAACGATGCCCAACCCTAGCACCCCTCAGTGACTGATATCTGCCAGATCTGCTCCACACATCTGTAGCCTGTGTGTGTGTGTGTGTGATCCTCCAGTTACGACGACCACAGGCTGAGCAGCAGACGCTACTGTCGCGGCGAGCGCGAGGAGTTTGTGGAGAACGGCTTCTTCCGACACACACACTTCTCCCGTCGCTCTCACGACTTCCGTTCGGATCGGGATCCCGGAGCGGATCAGAGGAGCAGTCGACGCGTGCGCAGACACCGCAGAACCAGGACCCGCTCCAGAACACACTCCTTCAGTCAGAGCCGGTCCTTGTCCTCCGTGAGTACGGTGCTTCACACACACACACACACACACACACACACACACACTGACGCGATTAACACACGGTCCCAGCGTGACTCTGTTCACACTGTCCTGGTCTCATCATGTTTCTGTGCTGTGTTTACATGCTCTGATTTTATTCAGTCCCAAATTAATCATATCCACTTTCAGATTCAGAAAGTTCTGTTTCAATGATCTCTAAACTTTAAGTGTGTGTGTGTGTGATGGGTAGGTTTAGGGGTCAGGTTAGTGTGTGTGTGTGATGGGTAGGTTTAGGGGTCGGGTTAGTGTGTGTGTGTGTGTGTCTCAGGATTTCCCCTGGGGCCCGTCAGGAACGTTTAAAATTAGCCCAAGTCTCCTCTCTCTCTCTCACACACACACACACACACACTTGAAGATTTTCTCCTGTTCCTACACTTTCTCTCTCTCTCTCTGTCTCTCTCTCTGTCAGTCAGATGTAGGCTACATGTGTGTGTTAGCCTGGAGTTATGGGTAAGACAGAGCTTTACTCAGTGTTTAAGAGCGTCTTGGACTGCCTCTGCCTGTGTGTGAGTATCCTTCACACTGCGTGTCTGTGTGTTTATTAGCTGTGTTTCGGGTGCAGATCTTTCTCCAGCAGTGAGCGAATCTGATAAAACATTCTTTAGTGAAGAAATTATATATTAAAGTATATATCATATATTAAACCAAATGTTTTTACAGTGTTTTTCTCATATTTGTGTTAGTCAGTCAACATTATGATGAACTTTATATGAAGGCTCTGCGAGACGATGAATGTGTTTTCCTGTTAGGATGTTTTAATGTGAGTTTGTGTGTGTCTGTGTGTGTGTGTGTGTGTGTGTGTGTGTGTGTGTGTATGTGTGTGTGTGTGTGTGTGTGTGTGTGTTTGTCTGTGTGTATGTCTGTCTGTGTGTGTGTGCGTGTGTGTGTTTGACCTCCTTCTCAAGTGTCTGCTGGGCTCGTCATGTTTGTGTCGTATCTGGAGTCACTGTGCTCTTGATTAAGACAGACGAGGTGTCCAATTAAAGAGACGCACAGCTTCATGTCTCTGCGTCTGTGACAGCCCATAATAAACGTTCATGTGTAATGTTAAGTTGAACTAGTGAGGTTGAATCCCTGGCTTGGTTGAACAAGTAAACTCAGTTTCCTTTGACATCTTCATGTCTCTGTGACGGGCCACAGATCATGAGTATATCAGCGCTCGTGTGTACACACTCTGAGGGCGGGTCTGATTATTGTTTGCAGTTATTGAATGCAAATGAACGTTTGTGGTTTTTACACCAAAGCCACTTCCCAGAGCTTGATGTTGAGTTCAGTGCCTGCAGACTCCATCATGTGCGATGAGTGAAGCAGCGTGAGGTGTGTGAGGGTTACTTACACTTCACACCGGCTTCCTCAGAGCGGGGTTTGTGTTCTAAAGGAAGTGTGTGTGCATCTCACCAGCCGATTTACCGTGTTTAGGCTTAGTTCACCCACAAATGAAAATGCTGTCAGTAATTACTCTCCCTCATATTGTTCCAGACCCGTAAGACTCTCGTTCATCTTCGGAACACAAATTAAGATATTTTTGATTATATCTGAGAGCTGGCTCACTCCTCCATAGGCTTCTCTGGGATCAAAACTTGCCGGCCCAGAAAGTTAGTAAAGACAATGTTTAAAATAGTCCGAGTGACTACAGTGGCTCAACCTTACGTTTATCAAGCGACGAGAATACTATATGTGTGCAAAAAAACCACACAAAAATAACAGAATGTTCATTTTTGGGTGAACTAACCCTTTAAGTGCTGTAATCGGGTCCTTCTGAAACCCAGAAAACGTGAAAAGTGAAACCCAGTGACTGTGTTCTGGTGAGTCTTTCTCTGCAAGCATGTTATAAAATAAGCCGATCAGATTTCGCTCTCCTTCTGACGTATGAAGAGGATCTTATTATAATATTACCGGCCCTTAATCTGCACGTTTACACACACCAGCCGACATTTGGTTCCACACGCGCCACCAGAGACCAGTTCTAACGCACTGATGAAGATCCAGCAGAGCCTGAAGCTGTTCTGTGGTTGAGCACAGACGAGCACTGAACACTATTGACCAGAACATGTCACCGCTGGCTTATAAAGATCTCAGGAACTGTGGAGGAACATTTCAGGAACATTTCCAATCATCATTCATATACATACATAGAAATAAATATAAATAAAAAATATATAGAGTGAGGAAAATAAGTATTTGAACACCCTGCTATTTTGCAAGTTCTCCCACTTGGAAATCATGGAGGGGTCTGAAATTGTCATCGTAGGTGCATGTCCACTGTGAGAGACATAATCTAAAAAAAAAAATCCAGAAATCACAATATATGATTTTTTAACTATTTATTTGTATGATACAGCTGCAAATAAGTATTTTAACACCTGTCTATCAGCTAGAATTCTGACCCTCAAAGACCTGTTAGTCTGCCTTTAAAATGTCCACCTCCACTCCATTTATTATCCTAAATTAGATGCACCTGTTTGAGGTCGTTAGCTGCATAAAGACACCTGTCCACCCCATACAATCAGTAAGAATCCAACTACTAACATGGTCAAGACCAAAGAGCTGTCCAAAGACACCAGAGACAAAATTGTACACCTCCACAAGGCTGGAAAGGGCTACGGGGAAATTGCCAAGCAGCTTGGTGAAAAAAGGTCCACTGCTGGAGCAATCATTAGAAAATGGAAGAAGCTAAACATGACTGTCAATCTCCCTCGGACTGGGGCTCCATGCAAGATCTCACCTCGTGGGGTCTCAATGATCCTAAGAAAGGTGAGAAATCAGCCCAGAACTACACGGCAGGAGCTGGTCAATGACCTGAAAAGAGCTGGGACCACCGTTTCCAAGGTTACTGTTGGTAATACACTAAGACGTCATGGTTTGAAAGCATGCATGGCACGGAAGGTTCCCCTGCTTAAACCAGCACATGTCAAGGCCCGTCTTAAGTTTGCCAATGACCATTTGGATGATCCAGAGGAGTCATGGGAGAAAGTCATGTGGTCAGATGAGACCAAAATAGAACTTTTTGGTCATAATTCCACTAAACGTGTTTGGAGGAAGAAGAATGATGAGTACCATCCCAAGAACACCATCCCTACTGTGAAGCATGGGGGTGGTAGCATCATGCTTTGGGGGGGGGGGTTCTGCACATGGGACAGGGCGACTGCACTGTATTAAGGAGAGGATGACCGGGGCCATGTATTGCCAGATTTTGGGGAACAACCTCCTTCCCTCAGTCAGAGCATTGAAGATGGGTCGAGGCTGGGTCTTCCAACATGACAATGACCCGAAGCACACAGCCAGGATAACCAAGGAGTGGCTCTGTAAGAAGCATATCAAGGTTCTGGCGTGGCCTAGCCAGTCTCCAGACCTAAACCCAATAGAGAATCTTTGGAGGGAGCTCAAACTCTGTGTTTCTCAGCAACAGCCCAGAAACCTGACTGATCTAGAGAAGATCTGTGTGGAGGAGTGGGCCAAAATCCCTCCTGCAGTGTGTGCAAACCTGGTGAAACACTACAGGAAACGTTTGACCTCTGTAATTGCAAACAAAGGCTACTGTACCAAATATTAACATTGATTTTCTCAGGTGTTCAAATACTTATTTGCAGCTGTATCATACAAATAA
Organism: Squalius cephalus; assembly: GCA_022829025.1. NCBI lineage: Eukaryota > Metazoa > Chordata > Actinopteri > Cypriniformes > Leuciscidae > Squalius > Squalius cephalus. The sequence goes on along the minus strand of CM040803.1, from coordinate 597,863 downwards.
ATAGTTAAAAAATCATACATTGTGATTTCTGGATTTTTTTTTTTAGATTATGTCTCTCACAGTGGACATGCACCTACGATGACAATTTCAGACCCCTCCATGATTTCTAAGTGGGAGAACTTGCAAAATAGCAGGGTGTTCAAATACTTATTTTCCTCACTATATATATTTGAAAAAATAACAAGGGCAAGTAGAAAGATTAATCAACATTTCAGAATTCTATGAACAATTTAGAATTCAGTGAGTGTTTGCGTGGGAGCGTGTGTGTGTGTGTGTGTGTGTGTGTGTGTGTGAGTGTGTGTGTGTGAGTGCATCACTGATTTGTCGACTCTTCTTGTGACAGGCGTCAGTATATTTTGCTGCTAGTAGGAAACAATCTCTTTTTTCACCTAATAAATGTTCAAGTTGTATTTTATTGTTTAATTTTATGAAGTTAAGGCAAAGTATCTGATGATCTCCCCCCCCCCCCCCCTCCACAGCAGAGCTGCAGTCGTGTGCGCGGGTGGGCTGTTAAAGATGATGACGAGGGTCACCTGGTCTATCGGCCCGGCGACGTGCTTCAGGACAGATGTGCGTTTCTCATCTCTACACACACTCATCTCTACACACACTATACTCTACACACACTCATCTCTACACACACTCATCTCTACACACACTATACTCTACACACACTCATCTCTACACACACTCATCTCTACACACACTCATCTCTACACACACTCATCTCTACACACACTATACTCTACACACACTATACTCTACATTCACTGTCACACACATCTCTACACACACTATACTCTACACACACTATACTCTACATTCACTGTCAGTCTGCGTGTTTTTGTGACGTTTGTTCTTCTTGTGCAGATGAGATCGTGGGAACGCTCGGGGAGGGAACCTTTGGGAAAGTGGTGGAGTGTATCGATCATCACAGGTTAATCTCACACACACACACACACACACACACCTGACTGATTCTCAGCTGACTGTCACAGGTGTTTCACTGTGTGTGTGTGTGTGTGTGTGTGTGTGTGTGTGTGTGTGTGTGTGTGTGTGTGTTACAGGGGAGGCTCTCACATCGCTCTGAAGATCATTAAGAACGTGGAGAAATACAAAGAAGCAGCTCGTCTGGAGATCAACGTTCTGGAGAAAATCAACCAGAAAGATCCAGAAAACAAGAAGTAAGAGTCATTATGAGAAAAATGTCACGCTTCATTTTACATATTATTTAGTTTCCCATGGAAGCTTGTTTCCGCCATGGAATACAAAAAATTAAAAAGGTAACTGTGTTTTATCTCACTATTCTCGTTATTTTATTTGACTTTTTTTCTCACAATTTTAAGTTTCTATTTCGCACAGTTCTCTCAATTCTCACAGTTTTCTCTCAATTGCGAGTTTATATCTTGCAGTTCTGAATTTGTTTCTCGCAATTCTGAGTTTATATATTTTTTTCTCACAATTTATTCAGTTTAGATTCAAATTCAAAATTCTGAGAAATAAAGTCAGAATTGTAAGATAAAAAGTTGCAATTTCCTTTTTTGTTTTTGTAATCCGTGGCAGAATCCAGCTTCCATAGTTTGCTGAGTATTTAGTTGTAAGTTTTATGTGAATGTTTCATCCGCCTTAAGAGATTACACACAAAAACAGGTGAATACTGGTTTAATAACTGGTTTAAGTATCCCAACAACATTTTTACGTGACAATCTGTGTTCCTTCACCAATTCAGTGCTAATATACTTAGTTTTACATTTAAAGTCCCCCTGTAGTCCATCGTTTTATCCCTTCAAACTCATCTTTCATCAACAAAATTACATATTTAAACGTTTTTTCCTTGGAAAAAAAAAATGTCTTAATGCATTAAAATATCTTGAATGTAACTCGACACCCTTGCCTCATTTAGTATGCGCGGTTCTATGAATATGCAAATGAGCCCCGCCTCCACTCACTCACTCAGCTCAGAGATCCACTGGTTGACGATCACACGTTGATCTGATTGGTTACAAGGTAGTTTGTGACGTCAGAAACACCAGCGATTTCAAAGCGTGTTTTTGAGACTGTCTTTGGTTCACTGCAGTTTTAAGGAGGAAATACTCAGCAATGCTGTCGACTTATGAACTTACACATGGTTTGTCTTATTAAAGCATATTAAAAACACCACAGAGACACATAAACAACATTAAAAGCTGGATTTTCCCCACAGGGGGACTTTAATTTCTTTAGCATTGCTAGTCTCGAGTCCATCAGCTTATAATGGGTTTTTCAGCTTTTTCCCAAAAGGCGACAGCAACACCCATCTGTTACTCTCCAAATATAACGTTTTATTTTTATATTAACCGGACCTCATTTTTGTCCCGTCAGTCTGTGTGTGCAGATGCTGGACTGGTTCGACTATCATGGTCACATGTGCATCAGCTTCGAGCTGCTAGCTCTCAGTACCTTCGACTTCATGAAGGAGAATAATTACCTTCCCTACTCCATCAGTCAGATCAGACACATGGCCTACCAGATCTGCCTCGCCGTCAAGTGTGAGTACACACACTCACACACACACACTCACGCACACACACTCACACTCTCACACACACACACACACACACTCACTCACACACACGCACACATTCACACACACACACACACACACACACACACACTCACACACACTCACACACACACACACACACACACCTGGTTCAGAGCCTGGTCGCTGCATGCATTGATGAACGCTGGATCTTCTGGATCTTCATTTGTGATTATGGTCTGTTTCTCCTACAGTTCTCCATGACAACAAGCTGACGCACACAGACCTCAAGCCTGAGAACATCCTGTTCGTGAACTCGGATTATACCGTCATCTATAACCCAGAGAAGGTGAGGCATCACTCACTGCACACACACCAACATCGCCATGTTATCACACATTAAACACACTAGGGCTGATTAAAGTTTTTAATCCTCGATTAAAGTCGAGTCCTCGATTGTAACTCGCTTGTAACTCTACGCCAGCGCAGGAGAATACATAAATATGCTCTAAATATGTGGATTGTTGTTCATCACGATTTCAAAATAAAAGTTTAAACCCTCGCTCTGAGTTTGCATGTTTTGATGTGCACATGTTCTTGTTCAAACAATTACAGCGGCTGTTGCATTTCTATCGTACAGAACTGACCAAATATTAAAGATTAAGTGGACATTTGAATTAAATGTTGTTTGTCCGATATTAAACACGGATGTGATCGTGCCGTGATGCAACAGCGAACACCAGCCCGTCAGCGCCCTCTGAATGAGTTATGTCTATATTAGTTCATATCATTTATTTTACATGCTGTATTTTAACAGTGTTGTTCAATAAAACCCATATGATTACTTACTTTGATACTTTATTAGAACCAATTATTATTGCTTATACTACAGGGCCTTTGAATGCTTGAATCTGATTGGTTGAGGAACGTTCTAAGGTGTGTATTATTTTCAGGGAAACGCACAGCTAAAGTAGTTCCAGGCAGGTCTTGACCACATTACAGGTCCATATCACTTCGCGTAGTCAACTGTAATAACGGAAAATAGGATACAATTCATAACAAGAAAAAACATTTAGCCGCATGCGCTTGATCTGCAATTTTCAATGTCTAGCTTCACAATCAATGGAAACATGCAGTTTAATTTGAATAAATAAAGTATATAGTCCTATCTATAATCAATAGAAAATTAAACTGAATATAGGCTAAATAAATGGATAGTCCTGCAGCACGGATTATTATTGCAGATAATATAACAAATAAATAATTATTGATAGGCCTTGTTAAAAGGGCTTTGTGTTTCATTTATTTGGCTAGTCTGTCATCTGTCAATAATAGAAAAAAAAGAATGAATTTGAATTAATTAAAAGGAATTGAATTAATAAATAAATAATAATATTGACGCACATTTTCTGTCTCATTATTGCAACATCTCTCTCTAATAACTGCATTAATAAATGGGGACACACTTTAAGGCCGGTTATGAATGTAATTTGATACGTATGACTGACAATGTCCAAACGCGTGTTCAGCGCGTTCAGTCTGTGTTCAAAGTCGGTGTTTAAAATCTGCTGCAGTCGATGAAAACAGTCAGAGAATGTGTCAGCTAGTCGTGTGTCCCCAGCATTAGTCTGCTATCAGTGGCTCAACCCTCCGTTACTAACTCTAAAATGACGTTTTGGAATCAGCAACGGAGGCATTGGATTAGATGCGTAAGAAATTAGTCCTACATACAAGAGCGTTTTAATGACAACAACTTTACAAACGTCTTGAAATACGTAATCTGAACAATGTTTCGAGGTGTGGTAACTGTAGTATAAGCGGAATAATTGACTTCAGGCCGTTGAATTATTAGAAAAATAATGCACACCCGAGGTGTAACTCCGCTTCGCGTCGTGACCGCATTACCACCTCGGGTGTGCATTATTTTTCTAATAATTCAACGGCCTGTCGTCAATTATTCCTTACTTGTTATTATATTTTTGTTGTTCACTTGGATCTATTTTTATTACCTCAGTTTGTTATCCAATTACTCGATTACTAAAATAATGGATATCTGCAGCCCTGTAACACACTTCTGTCCCTCACTCGCTTATATTCCCATCAGAATATTCATGATGAAATTAAATTTAAAAAAAAAGAAGAAAAAAAAGAGATATGAGTTATTAGGTCTGATGTAAAGGCGGCCACTGTAGGTCACTCGACTGTTGTTCTGGTCAGTCTAATGTGTGTGTGTGTGCGTGTGTGTGTGTCTGTGTCTGTATCTGCGTGTGTGTATCTGCGTGTGTGTGTGTGTGTGTGTGTGTGTGTGCGTGCGTGTCTGCGTGTGTGTGCGCGTGTGTGTGTGTGTGTGTGTGTGTGTGTCAGAAGCGAGACGAGCGCTCCGTCAACAGTCCTGCTGTGAAGATTGTGGACTTCGGCAGCGCCACGTTTGACCACGAGCATCACAGCAGCATCGTTTCCACTCGACACTACAGGGCGCCAGAGGTGCTTCTGGGTAAGAGAGCGTGTGCGTGTGATGATGCGACTGCTTTCAGCATGTGTGTGTGTGTGTGTGTGATTTTCTAACTGTTTCCCCGTAGAGCTGGGCTGGAGTCAGCCGTGTGACGTCTGGAGTATTGGCTGTATTCTGTTTGAGTTCTACCGCGGCTACACTCTCTACCAGGTGTGTGTGTGTGTGTGTGTGTGTGTGTGTGTGTGTGTGTGTGTGAGAGACGGACAGTGTGTGTGTATGTGTTTGTGTGAGACTGACTGTGTGTGTGTGTGTGTGTGTGTGTGTGTGTGTGTGTGTGAGAGAGAGACGGACAGTGTGTGTGTGAGAGAGAGACGGACAGTGTGTGTGTGAGAGAGAGACGGACAGTGTGTGTGTGAGAGAGAGACGGACAGTGTGTGTGTATGTGTTTGTGTGAGACTGACTGTGTGTGTGTGTGTGTGTGTGTGTGTGTGTGTGTGAGAGAGAGACGGACAGTGTGTGTGTGAGAGAGAGACGGACAGTGTGTGTGTGAGAGAGAGACGGACAGTGTGTGTGTGAGAGAGAGACGGACAGTGTGTGTGTGTATGTGTTTGTGTGAGACTGACTGTGTGTGTGTGTGTGTGTGTGTGTGTGTGTGTGTGTGTGTGTGTGTGTGTGTGAGAGAGACGGACAGTGTGTGTGTGAGAGAGAGACGGACAGTGTGTGTGTGAGACGGACAGTGTGTGTGTATGTGTTTGTGTGAGACTGACTGTGTGTGTGTGTGTATGTGTAATATATTGTAATGTGGACTCATGCATTTTCTGTAAAGCTGCTTTGAAACGATGTGTATTGTGAAAAGCGCTATAAAACAAAATATTAATTACATTTTTTGGAATAAATTAACATCTGCTCTGGCCATCAAAAATTATATATTTCATATAAATCAGTAAAAACAGTGAAATATTATTATTATTGCTTCATATTTTTGTGGATGCATTTTTTTCAGAATTCTTTGATGAATAGAAAGTTTAAAAGAACATTTATTTGAAATAAAATATTTTGTAACATTATAAATGTCTTTACGGTCACTTTTGATCAATTTAATGCATCATTGCATCTTTTCCACAAAAATATAAAGCAGCAC
>CM040803.1:584249-586749 GCA_022829025.1 Squalius cephalus | reverse complement strand
TTCACGTGTGGTCACTGAGCTCCTCAATCTTTTAAGCTGCTCACACACACACACGCTGTATTTTATCTTCTCTATATGCAAACATCAGTGTCTCTGTTGTCTTTAATTGATAGTGTCCTCACCTGTCAGTTCCTCAAGGCCTCTTCAGGGTCACTGATAACGCCTGATGACCTTCCTCTCCTCCTCATCACATTACTCCTCTGACACAGACAAGCTTCTCTCGGCCTCATCACACTCACACTGGGGATTCTGGAGCTACAGACACCTTTGATCTGATTTGCTTCACATTATTCAGGAGTTTGTTAATGCCGACATGTTGTTCATATGAACACAGCCACCAATGTTGTGGTAATGTGATGGTGTGGTGGTGTGATGTTGTGGTGGTGTGATGTTCTGCTAATGTGATGTTGTGGTAATGTAATGTTGCGGTAATGTGATGTTGTGGTTGTGGTGGTGTGATGTTGTGGTAATGTGATGTTGTGGTGGTGTGATGTTGCGGTAATGTGATGTTGTGGTAATGTGATGTGGTAATGTGATGTTGTGGTAATGTGATGTGGTGTGATGTTGTGGTGGTGTGATGTGGTAATGTGATGTTGTGGTGGTGTGATGTGGTAATGTGATGTGGTGTGATGTTGTGGTAATGTGATGTTGCGGTAATGTGATGTTGTGGTTGTGGTGGTGTGATGTTGTGGTAATGTGATGTTGTGGTGGTGTGATGTTGCGGTAATGTGATGTTGTGGTAATGTGATGTGGTGTGATGTTGTGGTGGTGTGATGTTGCGGTAATGTGATGTTGTGGTAATGTGATGTGGTGTGATGTTGCGGTAATGTGATGTTGTGGTAATGTGATGTGGTGTGATGTTGTGGTGGTGTGATGTGGTAATGTGATGTTGTGGTGGTGTGATGTGGTAATGTGATGTGGTGTGATGTTGTGGTAATGTGATGTTGCGGTAATGTGATGTTACGGTAATGTGATGTTGTGGTAATGTGATGTTACGGTAATGTGATGTGGTGGTGTGATGTTGTGGTGGTGTGATGTGGTAATGTGATGTGGTAATGTGATGTTACGGTAATGTGGTGGTGTGATGTTGCGGTGGTGTGATGTTGCGGTGGTGTGATGTTGTGGTGGTGTGATGTTACGGTAATGTGATGTGGTGGTGTGATGTTGTGGTAATGTGATGTTGTGGTAATGTGATGTTGCAGTGGTGTGATGTTGCGGTAATGTGATGTTCTGGTGGTGTGATGTTGCGGTAATGTGATGTTGTGGTGGTGTGATGTTGTGGTGGTGTGATGTTGCGGTGGTGTGATGTTGCGGTGGTGTGATGTTGCTGTAATGTGATGTTGTGGTGGTGTGATGTTGCGGTGGTGTGATGTTGTGGTGGTGTGATGTTGTGGTGGTGTGATGTTGTGGTGGTGTGATGTTGCAGTGGTGTGATATTGCGGTAATGTGATGTTGTGGTGTGATGTTGTGGTGGTGTGATGTTGCGGTAATGTGATGTGGTGGTGTGATGTTGTGGTAATGTGATGTTACGGTAATGTGATGTTGCGGTAATGTGATGTTGCGGTAATGTGATGTTGTGGTAAAGTGATGTTGTGGTAAAAAGTGATGTTGTGGTAATGTGATGCTGTGGTAATGTGATGCTGTGGTAATGTGATGTGGTGGTGTGATGTTGTGGTAATGTGATGTTACGGTAATGTGATGTTGCGATAAAAAGTGATGTTGCGATAAAAAGTGATGTTGTGGTTAAGTGATGTTACGGTAATGTTATGTTGTGGTGGTGTGATGTTGTGGTGGTGTGATGTGGTAAAAAATGATGTTGTGGTAATGTGATGTTACGGTAATGTGATGCTGTGGTAATGTGATGTTGTGGTGGTGTGATGTTGTGGTGGTGTGATGTTGTGGTGGTGTGATGTTGTGGTGGTGTGATGTTGTGGTAATGTGATGTTACGGTAATGTGATGTTGCGGTAAAGTGATGTTGTGGTAAAGTGATGTGGTAAAAAGTGATGTTGTGGTAAAGTGATGTTACGGTAATGTGATGTTGTGGTAAAGTGATGTTGTGGTAAAGTGATGTTGTGGTAAAGTGATGTTGTGGTGGTGTGATGTTGTGGTGGTGTGATGTTGTGGTAATGTGATGTTACGTAATGTGATGTTACGGTAATGTGATGTTACGGTAATGTGATGTTGCGGTAATGTGATGTTGTGGTAAAGTGATGTTGTGGTAAAGTGATGTTGTGGTAAAAGTGATGTTGTGGTAATGTGATGTTACGGTAATGTGATGCTGTGGTAATGTGATGCTGTGGTAATGTGATGCTGTGGTAATGTGATGCTGTGGTGGTGTGATGTTGTGGTAATGTGATGTTACGGTAATGTGATGTTGTGGTAAAGTGATGTTGTGGTAAAGTGATGTTGTGGTAAAGTGATGTTGTGGTAAAGTGATGTTGTGGTAAAGTGATGTTGTGGTAAAGTGATGTTGTGGTAAAGTGATGTTACGGTAATGTG
>CM040803.1:546749-579249 GCA_022829025.1 Squalius cephalus | reverse complement strand
CAGTAAAAGCTGGATTTTCCCCACAGGGACTTTAAAAGTTGAGGTCGAGACTGTTGAGTGTGTGAACCGGCTGACGCTCTCTCTCGCCCGCTCTATAGGAAGCTTCGTGAGGCGATGAACGCTCGGAAGAACGCAGAGAGAGCTGCGATGAGGCTCCATTTCAGGAGCAAGTACCAGCTGACCAAGGTTAACACACACCGCACACACACAAGACCATATAAGGCTCTTTCACAACAAGAGCGAGAACTAATGACAACTCTATCAGTGTTTACACCAGCGGCGATCATGTGCTGTTCATTATAAGAGCTGCGGTTTATGACGCCTGTCGCTTTAAATGCTCCAGCTCTTAAAGCAGGATGGATTCTGATTGGCTCTCAGGGTATAAGTTATGACATCACAAATACTGATAAACACTGGAGGGAAACTCAGGAAACTTTCTTGTATGATGGTTAATGGGGTTTGAGAGAAACGTGCAGAAGTTGTTCTGAATCTCTCAACACTCCTTCTGATGCTCATGTTTATCTGCTGCCGTATCTAGCAGTGAAGAGGGAGAGACCATCGCTCTCGGGATTTAAGATCAGAATGAGAATCATTAAAGTCGAGAGATCTGACGTTAGTGTATCGTGTCCTGACTCCTCCAGCTCATCTGTCTGTTCTCTTCTACACGTCCCAGAATGCCGAGGACCGGGAGCGTGTGCGTGTGGCGGGGGGGAAAGTGTGCCTCCCCCGAGATCTGGCCAAGATGGTTCGGTCCGACACTGATGATGGAGACGACGGCTTCAGTGTGATCAGAGCCTTGCAGAGCCTGCGCTTCAGCAAACACACACACTCACACACACGCACACGCACACGCACGCCAGCTGAAGCAGAGCCGTGCAGAGTCATGTGACTCTCAGAAACACACACACACACGCACACACACACCAGCCGAAGCAGAGCCGTGCCGAGTCATGTGACTCTCAGAAACACACACACACACGCACACACACACCAGCCGAAGCAGAGCCGTGCCGAGTCATGTGACTCTCAGAAACACACACGCACACGCACACACACACCAGCCGAAGCAGAGCCGTGCCGAGTCATGTGACTCTCAGAAACGCACACACACACACGCACGCCAGCCGAAGCAGAGCCGTGCAGAGTCGTGACTCTCAGAAACGCACACACACACACACACACACACACACACACACACACACACGCACGCCAGCCGAAGCAGAGCCGTGCAGAGTCATGTGACTCTCAGAAACACACACACACACACACACACACACACGCACGCCAGCCGAAGCAGAGCCGTGCCGAGTCATGTGACTCTCAGAAACACACACACACACACACACGCACGCCAGCCGAAGCAGAGCCGTGCCGAGTCATGTGACTCTCAGAAACACACACACACACACACACGCACGCCAGCCGAAGCAGAGCCGTGCAGAGTCATGTGACTCTCAGAAACGCACACACACACACACACACACACGCACGCCAGCCGAAGCAGAGCCGTGCAGAGTCAGGTGACTCTCAGAAACACACACACACACACACACGCACGCCAGCCGAAGCAGAGCCGTGCCGAGTCATGTGACTCTCAGAAACACACACACACACACACACACGCACGCCAGCCGAAGCAGAGCCGTGCCGAGTCATGTGACTCTCAGAAACACACACACACACACACACGCACGCCAGCCGAAGCAGAGCCGTGCCGAGTCATGTGACTCTCAGAAACACACACACACACACACACGCACGCCAGCCGAAGCAGAGCCGTGCAGAGTCATGTGACTCTCAGAAACGCACACACACACACACACACACACGCACGCCAGCCGAAGCAGAGCCGTGCCGAGTCATGTGACTCTCAGAAACACACACACACACACACACACGCACGCCAGCCGAAGCAGAGCCGTGCCGAGTCATGTGACTCTCAGAAACACACACACACACACACGCACGCCAGCCGAAGCAGAGCCGTGCCGAGTCATGTGACTCTCAGAAACGCACACACACACACACACACACACACACACACACGCACGCCAGCCGAAGCAGAGCCGTGCCGAGTCATGTGACTCTCAGAAACACACACACACACACACGCACGCCAGCCGAAGCAGAGCCGTGCAGAGTCATGTGACTCTCAGAAACGCACACACACACACACACACACACACACACACACGCACGCCAGCCGAAGCAGAGCCGTGCAGAGTCATGTGACTCTCAGAAACACACACACACACACACACACGCACGCCAGCCGAAGCAGAGCCGTGCCGAGTCATGTGACTCTCAGAAACACACACACACGCACGCCAGCCGAAGCAGAGCCGTGCCGAGTCATGTGACTCTCAGAAACACACACACACACACACACACACACACACACACGCACGCACGCCAGCCGAAGCAGAGCCGTGCCGAGTCATGTGACTCTCAGAAACACACACACACACTGTGTACCTTTTAAACTTCAAACACATCTATCTTTTATTTTATTTTAAGTTACAATATTCTATATTCTACTAAAGTTATGTATTGTGACTGTAATTGATTCATTTGATGTCATTTTAATACATTTTTGTACATTATCTAATTTAATCTGTTAAACAAATGCTTTTTTTTGTTCGATTTTATTTACATTTTTTTATACATTTATTTATTGATTTATTTTAATCTTAGTATTTATTTATTCTTTTTAGATTTTCTCCGAACCCCAGTTTGATGTGATGCGTTATAGAAGTCAAAATCATGGCGGAAAAAGGTCAAAATTGTCACTTAAGACTTATGACATAAAAAGTTGAAATTATGACTTAAAAAATCTAAATCAACTTAAGTCATTATGAAAAAAATGTACATTGACATACTTAGTCATAATTTTGACTGTCGTATGAGATAAGTCATAATTATGAGATTCAAAAGTTTAAATGATTACTTTGTCATCATTTTGACTTATGTCACAATGACTATTTGATAATGTCAACTTTTTATGTCATAATTATGATTTATAAAAGCATGATGTCAGAAATGTGCTTCCAAGCCACAAGTTTTCAAAAGACTGTGTTCGAGCTTCTTGTGTATTCATAAACATCTCCTAACATCTGACTCCAGTAATACTGCATATGACTGAACATTAAATAAAATATGCGAATGTGATGTGTGCTTTCAGGGTCGTGGCTGTTCTGTTTATGGACATGATATGACCTGACGTGTGTCTCGTCTCTGCGGCTCATGTTGCTCTTCTCTTGACCTTGACCTGCACAGTAACTTAAAAAGTCATAATTATGAGTTTCAAAAGTTTAAATGATTACTTTGTCATAATATTTCTTTGGTAAATCTTAATTGAGACGAGACGTGATCAATGATCAAAATCATGGCATAAAAAAAGCCAAAATTGTCACTTAAGGGTTATGACATAAAAAGTTCTAAATATTACTTTCTAATTATCAAAATCGACTTAAAAGTCATTATGAGTCATTAAAAAAATGACATTTTGACCTGTGTGAATTATGACAGTCATAATTATGACTATCATCTGAGCTTAAAGGTCAAAATGATGAGATTCAAAAGTTTAAATGATTACTTTCTGTCATAGCTATGACTTAGTTTGTCATAATTACTATGTGATAGTCAACTTTTTATGTCATAATTATGGTTTATAAAAGCATGATGTCAGAAATGTGCTTCCAAGCCACAGGTTTTCAAATGATTGTGTTTGTGTTCAAGCTTGTGAACGATTTCAAATGATTGTGTTCGAGCTTCTTGTACGTGTTTCGTGTCTTCTGGATCATAAACATCTGACATTTACAGTAATATTGCCGATACACAGAATAAAAATGCACATCGCGATTGTTCTGTTTATGGACACGAACTCGTCCGATGACCTGACGTGTGTCTCGTCTCTGAGCTCTGCGGCTGATGTGTTGTTCTTCTCTTGACCTTTGACCTGATGTGGCAGTAACTCACGAGTGCTGTCGAGGACACACACACACTGAAGTGTGTGTTAAAGGGATGAGGAGTGCAGTGTGATCCAGCAGAGAGAGAGATCAGCATGCGGGCCGTGCGAGACTTCTGGGAGATTCCTCACACCGGGAGCAACGGATGGATAAACCTGATGCGCTTCTGGAGAGAGGGAAGATTCAGCCTCCTTCACAAGCACATGGAGGACAGCTTCAGACGCCTCGGGCCCATTTACAGGTGCGGCATCACACACACACACACACACATACAGGTGCAGCATCTCTCTCACACACACGTACAGGTACAGCATCTCACACACACACACATACACGCACACACACATACAGGTGCGGCATCTCATACACACACACACACACGTACAGGTACAGCATCACACACACACATACAGGTACAGCATCTCACACACACGCACACACACACACACATACGTACAGGTACAGCATCACACACACACACATACAGGTGCAGCATCTCACACACATATACAGGTGCGGCATCTCACACACATATACACACATACACATACTAACATCTTCATCTTGACATTTAAAAAAGTAACAAATCCTTCCCTCGATGGATTCCCTTGGGAATGAATGGAATGCGATGAATGCTTCAGTTCACACAGAAAAACCTAAAAATGCTCAAAATTCTAACTAAAAATGCTAAAACTTTACCAAAAAAAATGATGTTATAATGTCTGCATGTGTATCTGAATACACACTGAATGAACTGGCTTTAGGACCCAGCGGAACAGCTCATTTGCTCCATATAGAGATATAAGGACATCTAGAGTCTGAAATATCATGGTATATTATTATTATTATTATTTTTTTCACAAGATGTCAAAGACACCCAATGTAAGATATTTTGAGCTGAATTAAAAGATTTAGGCATGAAAATGTGAGTTATTTTGAATTTAAGTTGAAAGAATGGTCTGAAATTACTATTTATTTATTGATCAAATCTAGTAATTTAAAGGTAAATAAAATAAAAAATGCATTAAAAAATAGAAAAAGAATAATCAAAAAGAAATAAAATAAGCTTTCTGAAAAAAAAAAAAAAAGTATAATTTTAGGGCTTCGGGTGATTTTCACCGGCGAGGGACAGATGAAGGTTTATTAGCCACATACAAATGATCATCTTCAATTATCACTTTACAGTAAGGTCTCATTAAAGCATGAACTAATAATGAGCAAAACGTGTTTACAGCATTTATTAACCATTAATGGGTTAATAAAAATGATTGTTAATTCACAGTGTATCAAGTAATGTTAACAGATGCAACTTTTGATCTAAACAAATATTAGCACTTTACAAAAAGGTTCCATTAGTTAATGCCTTAACTAATATTAATTAACAATGCGCAATACTTTTGTTGCAGTACCGATTCATCTTTAACATCAATTAATACAACTGTTCATGTTAGTTCAGGTTCATTAACGTTGCATATTTTTAAATCCTAAAACTATTTATTTCTAGGTTTCAAAATCAGTTTGAATGTTTTTGTTATTCCTGACTTTTATGATTTTATATGATGTTAATATTTCCAATCACTTAAACCTTCGCACAAACATTTCTGAATTATAATTATATCATGTAAGATTATTGTGTAAATTTAGACTAATTAGTCACGTTAATAAGCTGTTTTGTTCATGCCACAGTGCAGACATTTGTTTTTATTTGTTTTAAGATTTTGGTAAAACTTTAATTTAGGGTTCAATTCTCACTATTATAACTATATTATAACTATAAATAGTTGCTTATTATCATGCATATTATTAGGATTTTGGCTTTGTATTAGTACTTATAAAGCACATATTAATGCCGTATTCAGCATGATCATATTCTACATCCCTTAACCCAATACCTAAACTTAACATCTTACTAACTCGTAATTAGGAGTTTGTTGAGGCAAAAGTCGTAGTTAATAGTGAGAATTGGATCCTAATCTAACGTGAGACCTTCATAAAGATGTTTGAAACTGATTCTCCACTGCTAACATGAGCTTCTTCCTCAGTGTTTCTGTCTGGTTTTTTAATGAACATTTTATTAGAGTGAAGTGAGTTTGTGCTTAAAAAATGTATAAAATAATAATACGTTTTATTTATATAGCACCTTTCGAGAACCCAAGGACACTTTACATAATATTGACAAAGAGTTATTATAGTCCAGACGTGAGGTTATAAAAGCATGGACAACAGTTTCAGCATCTAAACACACAGGTAAACACACAACACAGCTGAGACAGATAAACACACAACACAGCTGACACAGGGAAACACACAACACAGCTGACACAGGGAAACACACAACACAGCTGACACAGGGAAACACACAGCACAGCTGACACAGGGAAACACACGACACAGCCGACACAGGGAAACACACGACACAGCTGACACAGGGAAACACACAACACAGCTGACACAGGTAAACACACAGTACAGCTGACACAGGGAAACACACGACACAGCTGACACAGGGAAACACACAACACAGCTGACACAGGGAAACACACGACACAGCCGACACAGGGAAACACACAACACAGCTGACACAGGGAAACACACGACACAGCCGACACAGGGAAACACACAACACAGCTGACACAGGGAAACACACGACACAGCCGACACAGGGAAACACACAACACAGCTGACACAGGGAAACACACAACACAGCTGACACAGGGAAACACACAACACAGCTGACACAGGGAAACACACAGCACAGCTGACACAGGGAAACACACGACACAGCCGACACAGGGAAACACACGACACAGCTGACACAGGGAAACACACAACACAGCTGACACAGGTAAACACACAGTACAGCTGACACAGGGAAACACACGACACAGCTGACACAGGGAAACACACGACACAGCTGACACAGGGAAACACACGACACAGCCGACACAGGGAAACACACAGTACAGCTGACACAGGGAAACACACGACACAGCTGACACAGGGAAACACACAACACAGCCGACACAGGGAAACACAACACAGCTGACACAGGGAAACACACAGCACAGCTGACACAGGGAAACACACAACACAGCTGACACAGGTAAACACAACACAGCTGACACAGGCAAACACACAACACAGCTGACACAGGCAAACACAACACAGCTGACACAGGCAAACACACAACACAGCTGACAGGCAAACACACAACACAGCTGACACAGGCAAACACAACACAGCTGACACAGGCAAACACACAACACAGCTGACACAGGTAAACACACAACACAGCCGACACAGGCAAACACACAACACAGCCGACACAGGGAAACACACAGCACAGCTGACACAGGCAAACACAACACAGCTGACACAGGCAAACACACAACACAGCTGACACAGGTAAACACACAACACAGCCGACACAGGCAAACACACAACACAGCCGACACAGGGAAACACACAACACAGCTGACACAGGCAAACACAACACAGCTGACACAGGCAAACACACAACACAGCTGACACAGGTAAACACACAACACAGCCGACACAGGTAAACACACAACACAGCCGACACAGGCAAACACACAACACAGCTGACACAGGGAAACACACAGCACAGCTGACACAGGGAAACACACAGTACAGCTGACACAGGGAAACACACGACACAGCTGACACAGGGAAACACACAACACAGCCGACACAGGGAAACACACGACACAGCTGACACAGGGAAACACAACACAGCTGACACAGGCAAACACACAACACAGCTGACAGGCAAACACACAACACAGCTGACACAGGCAAACACAACACAGCTGACACAGGCAAACACACAACACAGCTGACACAGGTAAACACACAACACAGCCGACACAGGCAAACACACAACACAGCCGACACAGGGAAACACACAGCACAGCTGACACAGGCAAACACAACACAGCTGACACAGGCAAACACACAACACAGCTGACACAGGTAAACACACAACACAGCCGACACAGGCAAACACACAACACAGCCGACACAGGGAAACACACAACACAGCTGACACAGGCAAACACAACACAGCTGACACAGGCAAACACACAACACAGCTGACACAGGTAAACACACAACACAGCCGACACAGGTAAACACACAACACAGCCGACACAGGCAAACACACAACACAGCTGACACAGGGAAACACACAGCACAGCTGACACAGGGAAACACACAGTACAGCTGACACAGGGAAACACACGACACAGCTGACACAGGGAAACACACAACACAGCCGACACAGGGAAACACACGACACAGCTGACACAGGGAAACACACAGCACAGCTGACACAGGGAAACACACGACACAGCTGACACAGGGAAACACACAGTACAGCTGACACAGGGAAACACACAACACAGCTGACACAGGGAAACACACAACACAGCCGACACAGGGAAACACACGACACAGCTGACACAGGGAAACACACAACACAGCCGACACAGGGAAACACACAACACAGCTGACACAGGGAAACACAAGACACAGCTGACACAGGGAAACACACAACACAGCCGACACAGGGAAACACACGACACAGCTGACACAGGGAAACACACAGTACAGCTGACACAGGGAAACACACAGCACAGCCGACACAGGGAAACACACGACACAGCTGACACAGGGAAACACACAACACAGCCGACACAGGGAAACACACAGCACAGCCGACACAGGGAAACACACAACACAGCTGACACAGGGAAACACACAACACAGCTGACACAGGGAAACACACGACACAGCTGACACAGGGAAACACACAACACAGCCGACACAGGGAAACACACGACACAGCTGACACAGGGAAACACACAGTACAGCTGACACAGGGAAACACACAGCACAGCCGACACAGGGAAACACACAACACAGCTGACACAGGGAAACACACGACACAGCTGACACAGGGAAACACACAACACAGCCGACACAGGGAAACACACGACACAGCTGACACAGGGAAACACACAGTACAGCTGACACAGGGAAACACACAGCACAGCCGACACAGGGAAACACACGACACAGCTGACACAGGGAAACACACAACACAGCCGACACAGGGAAACACACAACACAGCTGACACAGGGAAACACACGACACAGCTGACACAGGGAAACACACAACACAGCCGACACAGGGAAACACACGACACAGCTGACACAGGGAAACACACAGTACAGCTGACACAGGGAAACACACGACACAGCTGACACAGGGAAACACACAGTACAGCTGACACAGGGAAACACACAACACAGCTGACACAGGGAAACACACAGCACAGCTGACACAGGGAAACACACGACACAGCTGACACAGGGAAACACACAACACAGCTGACACAGGGAAACACACAGCACAGCTGACACAGGGAAACACACGACACAGCTGACACAGGGAAACACACAGTACAGCTGACACAGGGAAACACACGACACAGCCGACACAGGGAAACACACAACACAGCCGACACAGGGAAACACACAACACAGCTGACACAGGGAAACACACGACACAGCCGACACAGGGAAACACACAACACAGCCGACACAGGGAAACACACGACACAGCTGACACAGGGAAACACACAACACAGCCGACACAGGGAAACACACGACACAGCTGACACAGGGAAACACACAGTACAGCTGACACAGGGAAACACACGACACAGCTGACACAGGGAAACACACAACACAGCTGACACAGGGAAACACACAGCACAGCTGACACAGGGAAACACACGACACAGCCGACACAGGGAAACACACAACACAGCCGACACAGGGAAACACACAACACAGCCGACACAGGGAAACACACAACACAGCCGACACAGGGAAACACACGACACAGCCGACACAGGGAAACACACAACACAGCTGACACAGGGAAACACACAGTACAGCTGACACAGGGAAACACACAACACAGCCGACACAGGGAAACACACAGCACAGCCGACACAGGGAAACACACGACACAGCTGACACAGGTAAACACACAGCACAGCCGACACAGGGAAACACACAGTACAGCTGACACAGGGAAACACACGACACAGCCGACACAGGGAAACACACAGTACAGCTGACACAGGGAAACACACGACACAGCCGACACAGGGAAACACACAACACAGCCGACACAGGGAAACACACAGCACAGCCGACACAGGGAAACACACGACACAGCTGACACAGGTAAACACACAACACAGCTGACACAGGGAAACACACAACACAGCCGACACAGGGAAACACACAGCACAGCCGACACAGGGAAACACACAACACAGCCGACACAGGGAAACACACAGCACAGCCGACACAGGGAAACACACGACACAGCTGACACAGGTAAACACACAACACAGCCGACACAGGGAAACACACAACACAGCCGACACAGGGAAACACACAGCACAGCCGACACAGGGAAACACACAACACAGCCGACACAGGGAAACACACAGCACAGCCGACACAGGGAAACACACGACACAGCTGACACAGGGAAACACACAACACAGCTGACACAGGTAAACACACAACACAGCTGACACAGGGAAACACACAACACAGCTGACACAGGGAAACACACAACACAGCCGACACAGGGAAACACACAGCACAGCCGACACAGGGAAACACACAACACAGCTGACACAGGGAAACACACGACACAGCTGACACAGGGAAACACACAACACAGCCGACACAGGTAAACACACAACACAGCTGACACAGGTAAACACACAACACAGCCGACACAGGTAAACACACAACACAGCTGACACAGGGAAACACACAGTACAGCTGACACAGGGAAACACACGACACAGCTGACACAGGGAAACACACAACACAGCCGACACAGGGAAACACACAGTACAGCTGACACAGGGAAACACACGACACAGCTGACACAGGGAAACACACAACACAGCTGACACAGGGAAACACACAGCACAGCTGACACAGGGAAACACACAACACAGCCGACACAGGGAAACACACGACACAGCTGACACAGGGAAACACACAGTACAGCTGACACAGGGAAACACACGACACAGCCGACACAGGTAAACACACAACACAGCTGACACAGGGAAACACACAGTACAGCTGACACAGGTAAACACACAACACAGCCGACACAGGTAAACACACAACACAGCTGACACAGGGAAACACACAGCACAGCTGACACAGGGAAACACACGACACAGCTGACACAGGGAAACACACAACACAGCCGACACAGGGAAACACACGACACAGCTGACACAGGGAAACACACAGTACAGCTGACACAGGGAAACACACGACACAGCCGACACAGGGAAACACACAACACAGCCGACACAGGGAAACACACAACACAGCTGACACAGGGAAACACACGACACAGCCGACACAGGGAAACACACAACACAGCCGACACAGGGAAACACACGACACAGCTGACACAGGGAAACACACAACACAGCCGACACAGGGAAACACACGACACAGCTGACACAGGGAAACACACAGTACAGCTGACACAGGGAAACACACGACACAGCTGACACAGGGAAACACACAACACAGCTGACACAGGGAAACACACAGCACAGCTGACACAGGGAAACACACGACACAGCCGACACAGGGAAACACACAACACAGCCGACACAGGGAAACACACAACACAGCCGACACAGGGAAACACACAACACAGCCGACACAGGGAAACACACGACACAGCCGACACAGGGAAACACACAACACAGCTGACACAGGGAAACACACAGTACAGCTGACACAGGGAAACACACAGTACAGCTGACACAGGGAAACACACGACACAGCCGACACAGGGAAACACACAACACAGCCGACACAGGGAAACACACAGCACAGCCGACACAGGGAAACACACGACACAGCTGACACAGGTAAACACACAACACAGCTGACACAGGGAAACACACAACACAGCCGACACAGGGAAACACACAGCACAGCCGACACAGGGAAACACACAACACAGCCGACACAGGGAAACACACAGCACAGCCGACACAGGGAAACACACGACACAGCTGACACAGGTAAACACACAACACAGCCGACACAGGGAAACACACAACACAGCCGACACAGGGAAACACACAGCACAGCCGACACAGGGAAACACACAACACAGCCGACACAGGGAAACACACAGCACAGCCGACACAGGGAAACACACGACACAGCTGACACAGGGAAACACACAACACAGCTGACACAGGTAAACACACAACACAGCCGACACAGGGAAACACACAACACAGCTGACACAGGGAAACACACAGCACAGCTGACACAGGGAAACACACGACACAGCTGACACAGGTAAACACACAACACAGCTGACACAGGCAAACACACAACACAGCCGACACAGGTAAACACACAACACAGCTGACACAGGCAAACACACAACACAGCTGACACAGGTAAACACACAGCACAGCCGACACAGGTAAACACACAACACAGCCGACACAGGTAAACACACAACACAGCTGACACAGGCAAACACACAACACAGCTGACACAGGTAAACACACGACACAGCTGACACAGGTAAACACACAGCACAGCCGACACAGGTAAACACACAACACAGCCGACACAGGTAAACACACGACACAGCTGACACAGGTAAACACACAGCACAGCCGACACAGGTAAACACACAGCACAGCCGACACAGGTAAACACACAACACAGCCGACACAGGTAAACACACAACACAGCCGACACAGGTAAACACACGACACAGGCAAACACACAACACAGCTGACACAGGTAAACACACGACACAGCTGACACAGGTAAACACACAACACAGCTGACACAGGCAAACACACAACACAGCTGACACAGGTAAACACACAGCACAGCCGACACAGGTAAACACACAACACAGCCGACACAGGGAAACACACAGCACAGCCGACACAGGGAAACACACAACACAGCCGACACAGGGAAACACACAGCACAGCCGACACAGGGAAACACACGACACAGCTGACACAGGGAAACACACGACACAGCCGACACAGGTAAACACACGACACAGCCGACACAGGTAAACACACGACACAGCTGACACAGGTAAACACACGACACAACTGACACAGGGAAACACACAGCACAGCCGACACAGGGAAACACACGACACAGCTGACACAGGTAAACACACGACACAGCTGACACAGGTAAACACACGACACAGCTGACACAGGTAAACACACAACACAGCTGACACAGGTAAACACACGACACAGCCGACACAGGTAAACACACGACACAGCTGACACAGGTAAACACACGACACAGCTGACACAGGGAAACACACAGCACAGCCGACACAGGGAAACACACAGCACAGCCGACACAGGTAAACACACAACACAGCTGACACAGGGAAACACACAGCACAGCTGACACAGGGAAACACACAGCACAGCCGACACAGGTAAACACACAGCACAGCCGACACAGGTAAACACACAACACAGCTGACACAGGCAAACACACAACACAGCTGACACAGGTAAACACACAGCACAGCCGACACAGGTAAACACACAACACAGCCGACACAGGTAAACACACAACACAGCTGACACAGGCAAACACACAACACAGCTGACACAGGTAAACACACGACACAGCTGACACAGGTAAACACACAGCACAGCCGACACAGGTAAACACACAACACAGCCGACACAGGTAAACACACGACACAGCTGACACAGGTAAACACACAGCACAGCCGACACAGGTAAACACACAACACAGCCGACACAGGGAAACACACAGCACAGCCGACACAGGGAAACACACGACACAGCTGACACAGGGAAACACACAGCACAGCCGACACAGGTAAACACACAGCACAGCCGACACAGGTAAACACACAACACAGCCGACACAGGTAAACACACAACACAGCTGACACAGGCAAACACACAACACAGCTGACACAGGTAAACACACGACACAGCTGACACAGGTAAACACACAACACAGCTGACACAGGCAAACACACAACACAGCCGACACAGGTAAACACACAGCACAGCCGACACAGGTAAACACACAACACAGCCGACACAGGGAAACACACAGCACAGCCGACACAGGGAAACACACAACACAGCCGACACAGGGAAACACACAGCACAGCCGACACAGGGAAACACACGACACAGCTGACACAGGGAAACACACAACACAGCCGACACAGGCAAACACACAACACAGCTGACACAGGGAAACACACGACACAGCTGACACAGGGAAACACACAACACAGCTGACACAGGGAAACACACAGCACAGCTGACACAGGCAAACACACAACACAGCTGACACAGGGAAACACACGACACAGCTGACACAGGCAAACACACAACACAGCTGACACAGGGAAACACACAACACAGCTGACACAGGGAAACACACGACACAGCTGACACAGGGAAACACACAACACAGCTGACACAGGGAAACACACGACACAGCTGACACAGGCAAACACACAACACAGCTGACACAGGGAAACACACGACACAGCTGACACAGGGAAACACACAACACAGCTGACACAGGGAAACACACAGCACAGCTGACACAGGGAAACACACGACACAGCTGA
Organism: Squalius cephalus; assembly: GCA_022829025.1. Lineage (NCBI taxonomy): Eukaryota > Metazoa > Chordata > Actinopteri > Cypriniformes > Leuciscidae > Squalius > Squalius cephalus. Next base: position 564,492 of record CM040803.1, on the reverse strand, counting down.
CACAGGGAAACACACAACACAGCTGACACAGGGAAACACACAGCACAGCTGACACAGGGAAACACACGACACAGCCGACACAGGGAAACACACAACACAGCTGACACAGGGAAACACACAACACAGCCGACACAGGTAAACACACGACACAGCCGACACAGGGAAACACACAACACAGCTGACACAGGGAAACACACAGCACAGCCGACACAGGGAAACACACGACACAGCTGACACAGGGAAACACACAGCACAGCCGACACAGGGAAACACACAACACAGCTGACACAGGGAAACACACAGCACAGCTGACACAGGTAAACACACGACACAGCCGACACAGGTAAACACACAACACAGCCGACACAGGGAAACACACAACACAGCTGACACAGGCAAACACACAGTACAGCCGACACAGGGAAACACACGACACAGCTGACACAGGTAAACACACAACACAGCCGACACAGGGAAACACACAACACAGCTGACACAGGGAAACACACAACACAGCCGACACAGGTAAACACACGACACAGCCGACACAGGTAAACACACGACACAGCTGACACAGGGAAACACACAACACAGCCGACACAGGTAAACACACGACACAGCCGACACAGGTAAACACACGACACAGCCGACACAGGGAAACACACGACACAGCTGACACAGGGAAACACACGACACAGCCGACACAGGCAAACACACAGCACAGCCGACACAGGGAAACACACGACACAGCTGACACAGGTAAACACACAACACAGCTGACACAGGTAAACACACGACACAGGCAAACACACAACACAGCTGACACAGGGAAACACACAACACAGCTGACACAGGTAAACACACGACACAGCTGACACAGGGAAACACACAGCACAGCCGACACAGGGAAACACACAACACAGCCGACACAGGTAAACACACGACACAGCCGACACAGGGAAACACACGACACAGGGAAACACACGACACAGCTGACACAGGGAAACACACAGTACAGCTGACACAGGGAAACACACAACACAGCTGACACAGGTAAACACACGACACAGCTGACACAGGGAAACACACAACACAGCCGACACAGGTAAACACACAACACAGCTGACACAGGGAAACACACAACACAGCCGACACAGGTAAACACACGACACAGCTGACACAGGTAAACACACAACACAGCCGACACAGGGAAACACACGACACAGCTGACACAGGGAAACACACGACACAGCCGACACAGGCAAACACACAGCACAGCCGACACAGGGAAACACACAACACAGCCGACACAGGCAAACACACAGCACAGCCGACACAGGGAAACACACAGCACAGCCGACACAGGGAAACACACAACACAGCCGACACAGGGAAGTGTCAGCTGTGTTGTGTGTTTACCTGTGTCAGCTGTGTTTGTAAAAGACCATCAAGCGGTATCTCTGGTCATAATCAGTCCTTCACTGACCAATCAGCGTTCATTAGCAGAATGCTAGCGTGTTATGGGCAACAACAACTCAACCTGTAAGAAATGGAAAGGACATAAGTACTCGTTCATTCAACTGTCGACCTATAACCCATGTTGAACTTGCAAAACCTACAATCAAATCTGAGATTTCTCAACGGCAATCGGGTGAAAGAGACACATTTATCCGTCTAGCCCCATAGACTCCCATTCATTCTGCACTCATGGCGAGCGCCCCCAGTGGAACTCTGGTGGAACTACAACCAACATTCAGTACAATAGGACTTAATAGGGAGTGGCCAGGCTCTGTGTAGACGGGCTCTGGTACTACTGTACACCCAAAGCACTTTACGATCATATCAGGGGATCTTTCCTCAACTAGATTGTTCGCCACTCTTAGAAGAGCTGTCTCTGTACTGTGACGAAAGCCAGACTGAAGAGGCTCATGTGGGTTATATTTGTCCAAATGGGATTGTAGTGAGGCGATCACCTTTCCTAGGAATTTTGCCAAGAAGGGAAGGTTGGAAATGGATCTAAAGTTCTGTAGATTGTGTTGTCAAGGCCAGGTTTAAGTGACCGCAGCTGTTTTCAGTCCAGGCGGAACGTAACCAGTGATGAGGGATCTATTAATCAAGAGGTTAATAGGTGTAATGAGAGAAGGCAGAATGTTTGAGAAGGTGTGTTGGTACAGGATCAAGCTGACAGGATGAGGAGTTAGATTGGTAGATATTGTCAATTTTATTTACAAAAAATATATACCTTCCAGACTTCATTTCCAAAATGTTCAGTCTAAATAAATATAAATAAATATTATTTAGATACATTTTTAATGCTTCATTTATAATACATGACAAAACGAGAGCATCACAGTAATTCGTAACAATTATCTTGTTTTTATAATCGTTGGAAGCCAGAATCATCGGTCGGCCCAGTGAGTCCAGGCTGACGATCTCTCTCTCTCTTTTACACACACACACACACACACACACACACACACACACACACTCTCTCAGGGAGAATCTGGGCTCTCAGAGCAGTGTGAACATCATACTGCCGGTGGACACCGGCGAGCTCTTCCGCTCCGAGGGCCTCTACCCGAGACGCATGACCCTGCAGCCCTGGGCCACACACCGGGAGACTCGCAAACACAGCAAGGGCGTCTTTCTCAAGTCAGTGTGTGAGAGTGAGCGAGCGAGTGAGTGAGTGAGTGAGTGAGAGAGAGTGAGACAGCAAGAGAGCGAGAGTCCGAGTGAGTGAGTGAGTGAGTGAGTGAGTGAGTGAGTGAGTGAGTGAGTGAGTGAGTGAGTGAGTGAGTGAGTGAGTGAGTGAGTGAGTGAGTGAGTGAGTGTGAATGAGAGAGCGAGTGAGAGAGTGAGCGAGTGAGCGAGTGAGCGAGTGAGTGAGAGTGAATGAGAGAGAGAGTGAGCGAGTGAGTGAGAGTGAATGAGAGAGTGAGCGAGTGAGTGAGAGTGAATGAGAGAGTGAGCGAGTGAGTGAGTGAGAATGAATGAGAGAGAGAGTGAATGAGAGAGCGAGTGAGAGTGAGCGAGTGAGTGAGAGTGAATGAGAGAGTGAGCGAGTGAGTGAGTGAGAGTGAATGAGAGAGTGAGCGAGCGAGTGAGAGTGAGAGTGAATGAGAGTGAGAGTGAATGAGAGAGAGCGAGTGAGTGAGCGAGTGAGCGAGCGAGCGAGTGAGTGAGCGAGCGAGTGAGTGAGCGAGTGAGTGAGCGAGTGAGTGAGCAAACGAGTGAGTGAGAGTGAATGAGTGAGTGAGAGTGAATGAGAGAGTGAGCGAGAGAGTGAGTGAGTGAGTGAGTGAGTGAGAGAGAGAGAGTGAGCGAGTGAGTGAGCAAGCGAGTGAGTGAGAGTGAGTGAGAGTGAATGAGTGTGTGTGTGTGGCACTAAAGTAAGTGTGTGTGTAGGAACGGGGCGGAGTGGCGGTCAGACAGGCTGCTGTTGAATAAGGAGGTGATGCTCTCTTCAGCTGTTCGCCGGTTTCTTCCTCTGCTGGACGACGTGGCTCAGGATTTCTGCCGATCCCTGCGCCAGCGGGTGGAGGTGGGGGGGGCGGGGGAGACGGGTCAGCGCAGTATGACTCTTGACCCCAGTCCTGACCTCTTCCGCTTTGCCTTGGAAGGTCAGCTTTCTTGTTGAGTTTAAACGCAAATCTTGAATAAATTGTTATAATATAATGTGCTTTATATTCATTTATTAACAAATAATCTCAGAATCTCAAAATCTTTCATTTTTACTTAAAGATGAATCGCTTGTATTCCTCATTTGTAAATCACATGCTAAATGAATAAATGTAAATGTCAGTTTTGTTGAAAAAGAAAAAATATTTCGGGGTGAGAACGCTTGTTGTTTGGATATTGAGATGTGGGCGTGGCTCTCAAACTTGGAGGCGGATCTGAATGTGAGCTTGCAGTGGATCGTAAGAAAAGGGGCGGGGTTTAAGTAGGCTAAATGATTTAAATGATTGATTGGAGAAAACCAGCCATATAGAGACATAGTTCTGACATTCTGATTCAAAATGACCAGGTAAAAAACTGATATCAAAAATATTTTTTGATTTGACACGTCTCTGTCTCCAGCGAGCTGCCATGTTCTGTACGGCGAGCGCATCGGTCTGTTCTCGTCCTCTCCGTCTGAAGAGTCTGAGCGCTTCATCTGGGCCGTGGAGCGAATGCTGGCCACAACTCCGCCGCTGCTGTACCTGTCCCCCCGCCTGCTGCTGCACCTGCGCGCCCCCCTGTGGACACAACACGCCACTGCATGGGACCACATCTTCACTCACGGTGCGTCCCTCGCTCACACAGCATGTGGTGTGTTGTGTGCAGTGTTGGGGAAAGTTACTTTTTAAAGTAAATCCCAAAATCCCCCAAAAAGTTACTAATTGTGTTACTTTGTAACTTTTTATCAAAGTAATGCGTTACTTTACTTTTGCATTACTTTTTCTCACCTGGGTTGGGCTTGCTTGTTTGTTTTTAATAACAATAAAAAAAGTTATATTTTTGGCAAATGTTAAGGCCCTTTCACACCAAAAGTGAAGTGAATAATCCTCAGACTGAAGGAAATGCATATTTACGCCTGTACAGTAGAGTACAGTAGAGTACAGTAGAGGTAGAGTACAGTAGAGGTAGAGTACAGTAGAGTACAGTAGAGTACAGTAGAGGAGTACAGTAGAGGTAGAGTACAGTAGAGTACAGTAGAAGTAGAGGAGTACAGTAGAGTACAGTAGAGGTAGAGTAGAGGTGGAGTACAGTAGAGGTGGAGTACAGTAGAGGTGGAGTACAGTAGAGGTGGAGTACAGTAGAGGACCGTAGAGGTGTACAGTAGAGTACAGTAGAGGTGGAGTACAGTAGAGGTAGAGGACCGTAGAGGTGTAGAGTACAGTAGAGTACAGTAGAGGAGTACAGTAGAGTACAGTAGAGGTAGAGTACAGTCGAGGAGTACAGTAGAGTACAGTGGAGGCGGAGTACAGTAGAGGCGGAGTACAGTAGAGGCGGAGTACAGTAGAGGCGGAGTACGGTAGAGGCGGAGTACGGTAGAGGCGGAGTACGGTAGAGGCGGAGTACGGTAGAGGCGGAGTACGGTAGAGGCGGAGTACGGTAGAGGCGGAGTACGGTAGAGTACAGTAGAGGTGGAGTACAGTAGAGTACAGTAGAGGTGGAGTACAGTAGAGTACAGTAGAGGATTACAGTAGAGGATTAATGTAGAGGTAGAGTACAGTAGAGTACAGTAGTGGTAGAGTACAGTAGAGTAGAGGTAGAGGAGTACAGTAGAGGTAGAGTACAGTTGAGTACAGTAGAGGATTACAGTAGAGGATTAAAGTAGAGGTAGAGTACAGTAGAGTACAGTAGAAGTAGAGTACAGTAGAGGTAGAGTAGAGGTAGAGTACAGTACAGTGGAGTACAGTATTGTACAGTAGAGGGCGCCACTCAAACAAACCTTTCAGCTTCTGTTATTCTGGATTAAAGAACAATAGGATACAGGAGAAGGAAGTTCAACACTCTTATTTATAAATCTAATCCAAAGTCATTTTTGCTTATTAGTATGGTTGAATTAGATCATTGAAGGTCAGCAGCAAAGACATTGGCTAATAAAGTGAGATTATATACATAAAGTATATTTGTGTAATTGAATATAGTAAATTATAAAACTTTTGCGTAACATTCTGAGATTGCATTTTACTGTTTTTATTCATTTTGAGGAATACTGAATGTTTTCGTGTAAGTGAGATAAGTAAATGCATGTTCACGTTTAGTCTAGAACTAAAATAACCATCATGTTTACACAGCACACACACACACACACACACACACACACACAACACCGCCTCACTTTATTTCTCTCAACATGGGGACAGGAGAGCTGTCAGTCAATGAATGTGAAAAAGTAACTAGCGTTACTTATTTGGAAAAGTAACTTAGATATTTTGTTGTAAATTGAAAAAGTAATGCATCACTTTACTAGTTACTTGAAAAAGTAATCTGATTACATAACTCATGTTACTTGTAATGAGTTTCCCCCAACACTGGTTGTGTGCATGTGTTTATGTGTGTGTGTGTGTGTGTGTGTGTGTGTGTGTGTTTGCAGCGGAGGCGCGCATCCAGCGGGGGTATCAGCGTCTGCAGACGGGGGCGTCCGGAGGCTCTGAGGGGCGTTTCCAGGGCGTGCTGGGGCAGCTGATCGACGCGGGGCAGTTATCATTAGAGCTGATCAGAGCCAACATCACCGAACTGATGGCCGGCGGAGTCGATACGGTACAATCTCACATGCACCGACCAACAAACTGACAACAATTTATAGCAATAGTTCATGCAAAAGCGTCATAGTTTAGTTCTGTCATGAAACTCTAGATGGCGCATAAATATCTGTAAGATATTTTTTCGCTCTGTCCATCCATTGAAAGGGAACGAACTTGTCACAGTATTTCTCATTTAAATAATTAATATGCAGAATAAAGGGGCGGGCCTGGTTGAGTTAGTTAGTAGTGTGTTGAAACTGGCGGTTATGGTAAGGGGCGGGACATTTCCCAAACACGTTCGAAGCGCTCGACCAATTACAACACTCTGCTCCAGCCAACCAATCTGAGCACAGCGTGCTTTTCAGAAGGAGGGGCTTCATAGAGACAGGAACTAAACAGACCGTTACTGACAGACTGGGAAGAGAGGAGCTGAAACAATGGAGAATGTGGGAGAATTAATGTGTTTTATGAATATTCAATCACTCAGACCGCCGTCCCGCTGCAGTTTGCTCTCTTCGAGTTGGCGCGCAACCCTGACGTACAGGAGCGTGTGCGAGCGCAGGTGCTGTCGTCATGGCAACAGGCATCAGGAAACCCCCAGAAGGCCCTGCAGGGGGCGCCACTGCTGAAAGGAACTGTGAAGGAGACACTGAGGTAAGAGAGAGGCCAGATCATCAAGAATATCATCAGAAAGACAAGTAAGCTTTATAATTTCACAGCAGCTTCACAGTAATAAACAGGAGAATAACAGAATCACTGATGAAACTTCATCAAATATGAGACAAACTTAGACTCAGGAGTGAAGCAGCTCTACAGAAGAAGAGAGAGTCACTATTCAGATCAAGTTCTGTTCTCATCTGATCAGTGGCCATATGATTACAGACGCTGAGAGTGTGTTTGTGTGTTTCAGGCTGTATCCAGTGGGAATCACCGTCCAGAGGTATCCGGTTCGAGACATCGTCCTCCAGAACTACCATGTGCCGGCAGGGGTGAGACAAACACACAAACACACACACACACATCTGACCGAATCAGGAAAATCGCAACATTTTCACATTATTAACCTTTGTGCTGTGTTGAAAATCCTTAAGCAAAACTGGTGTTTCCCAGTGTTTTAAACTGCTTGTAAACCTCCAGTAATGACCAAATATTGGATTGCATCTTTTTATCAACTTCTTTTCTTTCAGTTAGCACAGGTTTTGGCAGATATTCAGATATTTCAGAGATATTTTACTCATAGCAATTTCTAGGGGTGCCAATAATTATGCATTGGAGAAAAACATTTATTTCATAATGTGATTTTCCCCCATTCTTTTACTTCAATGAAAGGTTAGATTTTTTTGTGAAATTATTTAATGAAAGATCAAAAGGATAAACAATGCAGATTTTGCACATATTTACCAAGGGTGCCAATAGTGGAAATGCTCTGAACAACATGAGGGTAAAATACATGTGACTGTCAGCATCCCTGATGTGAAGCGGTGTTTCAGACGCTGGTGCAGGTGTGCCTGTATCCTCTGGGCCGGAGTCACGAGGTGTTCAAGAGCCCGCAGCGCTTCGAGCCGGGCCGCTGGGCCACAGCTGAGCCGGGTTCTGGAGGAGGGTTCCTCTCCCTGGCGTTCGGCTTCGGCTCCAGACAGTGTGTGGGTCGCAGGATCGCAGAGAATGAGATGCAGCTGCTGTTACTTCACGTGAGTTACTGCAAGAGAACAACACCTGATCACACACAAACCGGATCGAGTCACAGCAAAGTCACGGATTCTGAGACTGACAACCGTCTGCATGCTCTAGATTCAGCCTTAGAGTCGTTCCCATTGAAATAGATGCATCTATCCAGAAGTATACGTTAGGAAAAACATCCCTTATTTACAAACACTGAGCCTCAGTTGTGCACGCGTGGCCAAAGGCAAGGGTTTATTATTTAAAAAATGAAATTCTTGATAGTAAATAAAGTTAACTTAACTAAAATAAAATATTAGAACGTTTCAGCAACATTTCTCACTTTCATTCAGTTTAATTTGAAGTGCTAAAATAATTCAAACTAAATAAACTAAAAACAAAAAATAATAAAAACTTTATAGACATTAAAAAAACTAATACAAAAACAACAAAATGCCTGAAACTTTAACCAAACTTAAAGTGAAAACAGAAGATATTACAGTAAAATCTAATTCAAAATATTAACAAAATTGTAATAGTATAGATATGGTATTAAAACAACACTGGTTAGATTATACACTGTAAAACAATTATTTTAAAAACGTTATTGGATTGGATTATAATATCATTATAGGATTTCTTTTACAGGAAAATACTACTTCAGTCTTTCTACTAATTCAGTGTGTTTCTGTGTGTGTGTTTGTAGATTCTGAGGAACTTCAGACTGAGTGTTTCATCCACAGAAGATTTGAACACCAAATTCACACTCATTCTGCAGCCCGAGTCTCCGCCCAGAATCACCTTCACCACACTCTCACATTAATCAATCAATCAATCAGTCAATTCATCAATCAATCAATCAATCAGTCTCTGCGGTCTGAGATCGACCAACACCATCAGCAACACCTTCATCTGCAGGCTTGAACAAGTGAACTTAAAAATTACTCTCAAATTTAACATATAAAATATACTTCAGGATATTAAATAATGCACTTTTTAAAATATGCTTTCAGTGCATCGTTACAGTGATAATTCTGAGCATACAGTTTAAAAGATACCTAAAATATATAAGTACACTTTAAAAATTACACAATACTTCCACTTTAAGAGTATTTTTATGAAATATGTTTTTAAAAATATATATACTTAAAGTATGTTCAAAGTTTTATTGTGAAAATATGTAAGAGCATGATTTTAATATAGATTTTAATACAGATACAAATGCCATGCACTATTGGAAAAGGAAATGTATTTGAAATGCAATAAAGTATTTTCTGATCACTACTTTCAGTGTGAAACACTTATATTCATTCCTTTGCCCGACGCTTTTCTCCCTGGGAGCCGAAGCCTCGATCTGAACATTTAAGACAAGTGTTTGTTCTGGATCATGTGGAGAATCCACACATGATGTTCAGATTCTTCTGATTCCTCTAAACAAAGAGCGCACGTGTGTGTGTGTGTGTGTGTCCTTCGGTGTTCAGATGAATCGACCTTTGACCTTGACTCGTGTGCGGTCCCCGTCAGCCTGAGTCCTGTAGGTGGCGCTGCAGAAGATCAGTGTGTCTTCAGATGTCTTGAGACTCCCTCAACACGAGACACGACGCTCAGGTAGGAGAACATCTGTCATATCTTATATCAACATCATATCTTCATGTCAGCGTGTTTATGTCGATGTCCGACTCTGAGAACCAAGTATCCGAACGCCTGGAAAAACTTCTTACATAATCGTTTGTGGTCAAAGTTCAGCTCTTTGTTTCAGTGTTCATGATCTAAAGTGGTTCAGTCATAACAATTGAGCTGATGCTCCTCCAGATCTCAGTCTGATATATAATTCAATCGTTTTTTAGCTGTAAAACCACTTTATTGTCTGTTTTTGCATGAGCTTGCTTTGATTCCAGTGTTCCTGCTTCTGCTCAAAGGTTTGTTTGTCCACTAGCTACTGATTTACTGCCCGCTTCAGTCACTGCAAACACTGTGACTTTATTACTGTTGCTCTGAACTGATAAAAAGGCTTTCAGAGAAAACAGCACATTCTGAGATGCTCAGAGGTCAAAGGTCACAGGTCTTCATAATCAGCTCACTCTAGTGATTCAAGCTTTGGTCGTTTAAATATGAGCATATGAAGATATTTAAACAGCAACTCAAGTCTGTTTTTTAAAAACTTCTACTTGAACTTGAAACTGATTCCTATTCTTATATCAGTTCTGTCACAGGTGAGATTCACTGTCAGTCAGAAACAGGAGGACGTTTTCATTCAAGAGAGCGTTTGATCGGACTAAAGAAAAATATGCTTTATTTCTATAGTGTTTTTTACAGTTCTGTTTCATAACAGAATGAACAGCAGAAAATGTTTTTTTAACTAGTAAGCATAAAAGCACTGCGAAAAATGATGCTCTAACTCAGATATTTTCCAGCACAAATATTTAAACACTCTTAAATCAAGATACATTTGCATAAAGTTGTTTTCTGAAAAATGAACCAAATGTTTGTGCTTAACAGAAGAACAAATATCTGCCAATGGAGTCAAAAATAATCTTGTTTTCCTTTTAAAATAAGTTATTTCTTTTGACCCCATTGGCAGAATTAATTTACATAAAAATAAAATTAATTGAAATAAAAATAAGTGTATTTTAATCAGTTATAATTGCATTTATTCACTGCAAAACACGATAAAAATTTTCCACGAAAAAACAAATTTAGTGATTAAACTTATTTAAAATGAAAATAAATGTTTTCTATATTAATTAATTTTTGTTTTTATATAAAATTCTGATAAAAATTGGAATAGCTAAAAAGTATAATAAGTAAAGGATCGGTGTCGTTTGCGGTGTTCTGATACTCTGATTTGCTGCTCAAGAATCATTTCTGATAATTATCAACGTTTATTCAGCGAGACACATTCATTATCCTCAAGAATCCTGAAAATAAAAATGTATCGCAGTGTTGTAAAGTTCATCAGTTCTGAAGCTCAGTTTCAGCAGCTCTGCAGAAGACAGACTCATGATTCTGTTTTCATCTGATAGGGTTTATGATTTAATCTCTCGGCTACGGGAGGTTTGGATTCGGTGAAACACGGATGTTTGTCTTTGGATATCTTTAGTAAGGACAAAGTCTGGATGGTCATTTTTAGAATCATGTGTGCAAACACACGCTGACCTGAACACTTGAGCAGAGGGAGGAGAGACCACCGAATGAATAAAGCATGTGTGTGTGTGTATATGTGTGTGAGAGAGAGACGGTCAGTGTGTGCAGTGGATCAGTGCTGGTCAGGATGGGCGGTGAGTAACTCACTTCTGCTCCTCACACTGGTGATGATGGAGATTCACTCTGATCTGATCTAATGGATGCTGGCAAATCTGTTAATAAATCACTGTAACATATGGCTAAAATTATGTTACAAGACATTGCATGTCATTTTGATTATAAAATTACTTAGATATTCTTGCAGGGCGTTAAGAAGTGTGTGTGTGTGTGTGTGTGTGTGTGTGTGTGTGTGTGTGTGTGTGTGTGTGTGTTTGCAGTGAACTCTTCTTTTATCCATGTAACTGAACTGCACTAACTCTGTCCATTCATCCCCTCTCTCTTTCTCTCTCTCTCTCTCTCTCTCTCTCTCTCTCTCTCTCTCTCTCTCTTTCTCGCCTCTCTCTCTGTCTCGCCTCTCTCTCTGTCTCTCTCTCTGTGTCTCTCTCTCTCTCTCTTGCCTGCCTCTCTCTCTCTCTCTCTCTCTCTCTCGCCTCTCTCTCTCTCTCTCTCTCTCTCTCGCCTCTCTCTCTGTCTCTCTCTCTGTCTCTCTCTCTCTCTCTCTCTCGCCTCTCTCTGTCTCTCTCTCTCTCGCCTCTCTCGCTCTCTCTCTCTCTCTCTGTCTGTCTGTAATGTGACCTTGCTGATGTTCTTTAGTCTTTCTCTCCATGAACAGAATCTCAGCAGTTGTCAGATGTGTTTCTCTTTAGTGTTTTGTCACTGTCAAAATTCTTTCTCTGTTCTCTATATTCTGTTGTTTTCTTCTTTTTATTTGCTTGTCCTTGACAAACACTCATCTGTCTGTTTGTCACGTAACATTACCAGCATCTACATCCAGTAAAGTCATTAAGATCGCATGAATATCCAGTGATATTATTGATCTGACTGCACTGACACTATCAGATGAGAACAGAACTTGATCTGAATAATGACTCTCTCTTCTTCTGTAGAGCGGCTTCACTCCTGACTCTAAGTTTGTCTCATATTTGATGAAGTTTCATCATTTTTTTTTTTTTTTTTTTTTACATTTTACATTTTTTTTTTACATTTACATTTTTTTTACATCAATCATCATTGATTCTGTTATTCTCCTGTTTATTACAGTGAAGCTGCTCTGAGACGATCTGTACTGTATAAAGCTGTAGAAATAAAGCTGACTCGACTTGAATGATTTTATTCTGAGTGTGTCGTGAAACGAGAGGAAATCATTGAGACGACCATCAATTAAAGTCACAGATATTAGTATTCCAGAGATATTATTTATCAGTCTCTTTATAAATGTCAGGGTTGTGGTTGGAGTCAGACTTAGCTTGAGTTTCACTAATTAGTTTAAGCACGAGTATATGCTTCATTGACTCATGATGCCAGGATTCAACAGCTCTTGTTTGTATTTCAATGTTAAAGTCCTCCTGTTTTCAATCATTTTATCCCTTAAAACTCATCTTTGATCACCAAAATGAGATATTTAAACGTTCTTTCCTTGAAAAAAAATGTCTTCATGTCTAAAATATCTTGAATGTAACTCGACACCCTTGCCTCATTTAGTATGCGCGGTTCTATGAATATGCAAATGAGCCCCGCCTCCACTCACTCACTCAGCTCAGAGATCCACTGGTTGACGATCACACATTGATCTGATTGGTTACAAGGTAGTTTGTGACGTCAGAAACACCAGCGATTTCAAAGCGTGTTTTTGAGACTGTCTTTGGTTCACTGCAGTTTTAAGGAGGAAATACTCAGCAATGCTGTCGACTTATGAATTTACACATGCTTTGTCCTAAAGCATATTAAAAACACCACATAGACACATAAACAACATTAAAAGCAAGATTTTCAACACAGGGGGACTTTAATAACATCACTGCAAGAAGCAGACATTGTGCCATAGAGTTATAGAAGGCTTTTCAATCCAAAAATCACCAACATTCACCATGGATTTAATGTAGTAAACCTAACTGTAACCATGGTATTATGGCAGAAATAGTCGAATGTTTGGTTTAGTCAAGTCAAAATACCATAATACGTAGGCTATACACATACAACGAGGGGTTCAAGCCCAGTTCGGCCCTGCAGCCATTGCCTCTATTTATCCTTAGAATTCCAGTTGTTCTTTTTTTTACCTCAATTTTTAACCTATAATATTAGTCCTCAAATTTCACTTCTGTACAGTAGAATTGATTTAATGATTGCGTGATATAATTTTAATTGGCCAAACTGTGATTTTATGGCATGAAATACCCTCTGAGCTCAGCTAGACTGAGATCTCAAGGCTTCCTCCATGAGAGAGAAGTGTTTCCCTGAGACCTTCCTCTGGAACACCATGAGTTTGGTTTGCTCCAGAATTGCTGTGAGAGAGAGACAGCAGAACCTCTGACGTCTCTCTCACTCTCTCTCTCTCTCTCTCAGCTCGTATCAGACGTTACTCTGACGTCATGGCTCTGCCGGACTCCTTCATTCAGAAGCAGCAGCTGGACGCCTCGATGGCCGACACGTTCCTGGAGCATCTGTGTCTGCTGGACATCGACCAGGAGCCGATCACGGCGCGCAACACCAGCATCATCTGCACCATCGGTCAGGCCTGTAATCAGCAGCACATGCAGTACAGTCCATGTCATTCCGACTCTAGATATTTTTCAATGTATAAATATACACTATATTGCCAAAAGTTTTGGGGCGTCTGCCTTTACATGCACATGACTTTAATGACATCCCATTCCTGATCTGTAGGGTTTAAAGGGGTGGTTGATTATGATTTGACTTTTCTAACTTTAGTTAGTGTGTAATGTTGCTGTTTGAGCATAAACAACATCTGCAAAGTTGCAACCCTCAAAGTTCAAAGCAAAGGGAGATATTTGCTTTTACAGAAATCGCTTTTTAAGGACTACAACAAACGGCTGGTAGGGACTACACGAGCTTCCTCCCGGGTTAGTGACATCACCAACCCTAAAATGTACATAAACCCCGCCCCCTGAACACCATTTATAGATTATCATGACAGAATATGCTAATCAATGACTTGAAGATTAACTACACATAAGATACATTAACTCATCAACTTACCATTCAGAAATGTTGCATTCTACATGTTGTCACTTCTTCTTGAGTCTCTCCATCATTGTCTGATTCTGGTTTGAACATAAAAGTCTAAACGTTTTTGAAATTTTCAGTGTGTGTGTGTGTGAGGTAATCAAAGCTGCTAAGAACAAGCTGTTGTAGCTCCGCCCCCTGGCCAGGAGCAGCAGCTCATTTGCATTTAAAGGGACACACATAAAAACGGCGTGTTTTTGCTCACCCACAAAAAGTGACAATTTTAACAAGCTATATAAAAATATCTGTGGGGTATTTTGAACTAAAACTCCACACACACACACTCTGGGGACATCAGAGACTTATTTTACATCTTGGGAAAAGGGCATTATACCACCCCTTTAATATGGAGTTGCTCCGCCTTTTGCAGCTATAACAGCTATAACTCTTCTGGGAAGGCTTTCCACAAGATTTAGGAGTGTTTATGGGAATTTTTGACCATTCTTCTAGAAGCGCATTTGTGAGGTCAGGCACTGATGTTGGACAAGAAGGCTCTAAGTCTCTGCTCTAATTCATCCCAAAGCTGTTCTATGGGGTTGAGCTCAGGACCCTGTACAGGCCAGTCCAGTTCCTCCACACCAAACTCCTCACCCATGACTTTATGGTCCTGCTTTGTGCACTGGAGCGCAGTCATGCTGGAACAGGAACATCCAAACAAAGTTGGGAGCATGAAATTGTCCAAAATGTCTTGGTCTGCTGAAGCATTAAGAGATCCTTTCACTGGGACTAAGAGGCTGACCCCTGAAAAACAACCCCACACCATAATCCCCCCTCCACCAAACTTTACACTCGGCACAATGCAGTCACAAGTGACTTCTACACACTGTTGTTGAGCTAATCTGAAGGCCTCAGAAGTTTGGAGGACTGTATCTGTTGACTCTGCAGAAAGTAAGAGTTGCTGTTGTTCACAATTGCTTCCAATTTATAATAATTTATAACTTAATAATACCACTAACAGTTGACCGTGGAATATATAGTAGTGAAGAAATTTCACAAATGTACTTATTGCACAGTTGGCAACCGATCACGGTCTCACGCTTGAGTTCACTGAGCTCCTGAGAGCGACCCGTTCTTTCACAGATGTGTGTAGAAGCGTCTGATTTATACAACTGTGGCCATGGAAGTGATTGGAGCTCCTGAAATGAATGAATGTCCCAATACTTTTGGCAATATAGTGTATATATATATATATTTAATAAAAATGCAGCTAACAGTGCTTTTCCAGTGAAAGTGTTTTCAGATGCTCATCTTCTCTTCTTCATCTCTCTGCATCTGTCTGTCTGTCTGTCTGTCATGTGACTGTTTTAGGCCCCGCCTCCCGCTCCGTCACCAAACTCCAGGAGATGGTGAAGGCTGGAATGAACATCGCCAGACTCAACTTCTCTCACGGCTCTCATGAGGTCAGTGTGTGTGTGTGTGTGTGTGTGTGTGTGTGTGTGTGTGTCTCTATGACACATGTTCAGCGTCTCACATGTGTCTCTCTCAGTATCACAGACAGACGATCTGTAACATCCGTGAGGCCGTGGAGACGCTGACCTCTGACCCGCTGTACTACAGGCCCGTCGCCATCGCTCTCGACACTAAAGGACCGGAGATTCGTACCGGCCTGGTCAAAGGGGTACGACTTACTCTCTGAAGGAGTGTGTGTGTGTGATCAGTGTTCAGACAGTGTGTGTGTGTGTGTGTGTGTGTGTGACAGGTAGGTTTAGGGGTCGGGTTTGTGTGTGTGTGTGTGTGTGATGGGTAGGTTTAGGGGTTGAGTTAGTGTGTGTGTGTGTGTGTGTGTGTGTGTTCTGATCGTGTGTGTGTGTTCTGATCATGTGTGTGTGTTTGTGTGTTCTGATCATGTGTGTGTGTGTGTGTGTGTGTGATGGGTTAGGTTTAGGGGTCAGGTTAGTGTGTGTGTGTGTGTGTGTGTGTGTGTGTGTGTGTGTGTGTGTGTGTGTGTATGTGTGTTCTGATCATGTGTCTGTGTTCTGATCATGTGTGTGTGTTTGTGTGTTCTCATCATGTGTGTGTGTGTGTGTGTGTGTGTGATGGGTAGGTTTAGGGGTCGGGTTAGTGTGTGTGTGTGTGTATGTGTGATGGGTAGGTTTAGGGGTCGGGTTAGTGTGTGTGTGTTCTGATCGTGTGTGTGTGTGTGTGTGTGTGTGTGTGTGTGTGTCTTCTGATCGTGTGTGTGTGTGTTCTGATCATGTGTGTGTGTTCTGATTGTGTGTGTGTTCTGATCATGTGTGTGTGTCTGTATGTGTGATGGGTAGGTTTAGGGGTCGGGTTAGTGTGTGTGTGTGTGTGTGTGTGTGTGATGGGTAGGTTTAGGGGTTAGGTTAGTATGTGTGTGTTCTGATCGTGTGTGTGTGTGTGTGTGTGTGTGTGTGTCTTCTGATCGTGTGTGTGTGTGTTCTGATCATGTGTGTGTGTTCTGATTGTGTGTGTGTTCTGATCATGTGTGTGTGTCTGTATGTGTGATGGGTAGGTTTAGGGGTCGGGTTAGTGTGTGTGTGTGTGTGTGTGTGTGTGTGTGTGTGTGTGATGGGTAGGTTTAGGGGTTAGGTTAGTATGTGTGTGTTCTGATCGTGTGTGTGTGTGTGTCAGAGTGCGGATGCTGAGGTGACGCTGCAGCGTGGAGCGTCGGTTCGGGTCGTGACAGCAGAGACGGACTGTGATAAGACGGACGGGTCTGTAATCTGGTTGGATTATCCCAGCCTGACTCGCGTGATCAAGAAGGGAAGCAGAATATTCATTGATGACGGGCTCCTCGCTCTCAAAGTCCTGGAGATCGGTAACAAACACCAGCTCATATTTACACGGAGAACACCGTGAGCTTTAAGAAGCTGCAGTGTGACATTATTTTCATGAAGCATTTCTCCTCTCATGGACTGTCAGGTGACACGTGGGTGGAGGCTTGCGTGGAGAACGGTGGGATTCTGGGTAGTCGTAAAGGGGTGAACCTGCCAGGGGCGGAGCTAGTGGACCTGCCGGCGGTGAGCGAGCGCGACCGGGCCGACCTGCTGTTCGGCGTGGAGCAGGACCTGGACATTGTCTTCGCCTCCTTCATCCGCTCAGCCAAGGACGTGAGGGCCGTGAGGGCGGCGCTGGGAGACAGAGGACGAGACATCAAAGTCATCAGCAAAGTGGAGAGCAGACAGGGCGTTCAGAAGTGAGACACACACACACATTCAAACACACACACAAGTCAAGTCACCTTTATTTATACAGCGCTTTTTACGAGACAGATTGCTTCAGAGCAGCTTCACAGAGATAACAGGGAAATAATGCAACAGAGTTTGTTTCCAGAAGAAAATAGCATCACAGTCCAGCTTAAGTAAGTTCAGTGATGCTTCATTTTTGTTGTAAAAAAGTTATTAATTTAGTTCATTTATATAATAAGCCGCTCTGGAGAAAACCGTGATGTCATCGTCCAGCTCAGTTCAGTTCTCATATAATGGTGTCAGTGCAGGAGAGCAATAATATTGTTGAATATTAAATGTCCCCAACTAAGCCGCCAAAAGACAAAGGCGACA
>CM040803.1:521749-541749 GCA_022829025.1 Squalius cephalus | reverse complement strand
CTCACACACACACACACACACACACACACACACACACACACACACACAGTTTGTCTGTTTGTTGCACCAGAGATTCACATGTCAACAGGCATATCTGATTATATCAATGTAGTTTGGAATCATTAGGTTTTTTAATGTTTCTGAAAGAGTCTCTTCAGCTCTTCGGCTGCATTTAAATGATCAGAAATACAGTAAAACAGTGAAATATTATTCTAGTGTAAATCATGTTTTCTTTGTGAATATACAGTAAAGTAATTTATTCCTGTGATCAAAGCTGAATGTTCAGCATCATTACTCCAGTCTTCAGTGTCACATGATCCTCCAGAAATCACTCTAATGATTTGATGATCAAGAAACACTTATGATTATGATGGATGTTGAACAGCTGCTTAAAGAGATTGTTCACCAAATAAACATCTGTCATCATTTGCTCTCCCTCGATGTCGTGATTTTCTTCTGTGGAGCACAAAAGATATTTTCAGTAATGTTAGTTTTTCAATCTAAAATCTAGTTACTAGTTTCCACACATTGAAATTCACTGGGTTCCAATTCTTTGTTTCCCAGCGTTCTTTAAAATGTCATCTTTTCTGTTCCACCGAAGAAGGAAAGTCCTGCAGGTTTGAACGAGAGCGGGGAAACGATGATCATAGTGATCAGAATAAATCACAGTCTGAACGGTAGTGCATCTCTACTGTCAGCAAAAAGTCATTGTTGTGTGTGTGGAGCTGAGACGTGCCTCACATCGAGTGTGTCGCTGATGTCAGTCGTTCTGAAGATCTTCTAGAAGTGATGAATATCTGCATATAACGGCTTGAGTGACAGGTCACTATCAGTCATCTTCAAGCTTCCATGAGCTGTAGATGTCAAGTCAAGTCACCTTCATTTACAGAGCGTTTATATGTCGTTTGTTCACTTCTCTTGATTGGTAGCATATGGCCCTCTGTTACCCGTGTGTAATGCAATGAAACCTGTAACTCTAAATATAGCAGCAGTTTCATGCTGAAGAATTCCCCAAACACACACTAGCACAGGCGTTTTCATCGAGTCCATCATCACACCCAGATTTTTAGCAGTGGTTTGGCGTAAGGAAGTCGAGAGCCCAGATCTACTGAATATCGGGGGCATTGTGAGCAACATTTGGGCCAAATATCACAATTTCAGTGTATCTCTCATTAAAATGTAAAAGATTTAGTGCCATCCGAGCTTTAATAGTCCAACAATAGAGGGAATGCACTGATGTCAGTTTCCCTCAGCCGGACTGAGTGGCAGAAGAGCTGCTGAGTGATTTAATTGGGGAAAATGTGAGTAAAACGAACAATTATCGGTTTAAACTAAAGGTTGGACTCGATATAGTGTTCCTTACAACTCACCAAAGGTCCAGTGATCCGTGGATATTAACATGCAGCAAGAATCCTGTTTCCTGACCTTTATATCAGCCTGATTTCCACACCGGGGAAATACATAATACATGTGCCTGTGAACGCTTTATATAAACGCAATATAGGTTTAAATCCATGAGATCACTTATATCAGTGTTATTTTATCATCATATCGTCCAGCCCTAAACTTGTGTAGATTTATGTCAGTTTTTATTTAAAAACATCCAATTATGCAGAATATACGCTGATAAATATTTAATTGATGAGTTGTCAATACAATATATAACAATACAATATATAGGGTGTGATTTTACCCCATAATTCAGCATATCGACACAAAATAATCACAGCAAATCCAGCGTTCTCTGCCTGGATCCAGATGTTTCTGTGAATCGCAGCGATTCATTCGCTTCTCTGTTCTGTAGCTTTCAGCAGTGTGTGAAAATATTCCTCAGATTTCTTGTCAAATCTATTTGTACAGTCAATCTCAAAGCTCTCTCCCGGTTTAGATGTGTTTTGTGTGTTTTTTTCACGGCATTCACACTGAAAACAAATACTGCCACTCAGTGTTTCTGCCACTCGGTGTCTCTGCCACTCAATGGGTGTAACTGCTGTCACTCCGGCCGACAGTGACGTCACACGCATACACACTATAGTTTTAAAGGTGTGTTGTCTGCATAACAATGAATTAAAGTGCCATGCTTCCTAAAATGGACCCTAATGGGAGCATGAAGGGAGAACGGCATTGGGCCAAGAATAGAGCCCTGAGGCACTCCAGAGTCTGTGACCCGTAAGAGGTCGTTAAAGACCTTTAAAAGTGCATTTAGTGGGTTTAAAACCAGACTCTGAAATACCTCTAAAACTCCATGTGAATCTGAAAAAGATGCATGAAATGTTCTCCAATATTTCAGAAAGAAAAGGGAGTTTAGAAATTGGATGAAAATTGGCATGAACCGGGTTTTTTTTTTGATCGATGGTTGGAACACGGCTAGTTTAAAATCCAGTGGAAAAACACCTGAGGTCAAACTGCTATTAATAGTTTCTTGGCCCAATAGTTTTAAAACATCTCTTTTAGAAGACGCGGAGGGACGACATCTGTGGGACAGGAGAATGTTTCAATTAATCAGTCTTTCAAAAAAGAAAGAGAGGGGATCTTATCCACAAAAACATGTAAAATCTTCTCACAGGTATCTGAAGACAGATGAGAACATGTAGGTTGAGAGGAATGTAGTGAAGCATTAATAGAACTTAATGAGAATTTTTTTTTTAAGTCTTTTTTTTTTTTTTTTTACATTTACATTTATGCATTTGGCAGACGCTTTTATCCAGAGCGACTTACATTGCATTTCAAGGTACACATTTTACATTCTTATCAGTTCTCAGTCCTTGCTTTCCCTGGGAATCGAACCCATGACCTTGGCGTTCCAGCTAAGGAAAGATATGAGAATTTTTAAAATAACATCAGACAAGTATTTAATTTTTTCAGCTTTTCTTTGGTATCTTTACACGAAATCTGAATATGCATATGAGCCCAATTAGTCTGTCTGCTGTCAGAAATGTGCATGGATCAAATATTCATAATGTGATGCATTATTCATCCAATGTATGCATAATGCATAATTCAATCAGCTACGATTTCAATTACGCTAAACGGAGACTATGAATAAAGAAACGAGGCAGAGAGTCAGGGCTGATGGGAAACAGATTATGAGCAGATTATTACTGATCAATCGCACACCTGCTTCATGTATGTGTGTGTGTGTGTGTGTGTGTGTGTGTGTGTGTGTGTGTGTGTGTTACGTCGAGCGTCAGACCTGCTCTGGTCTCCTAGTCATCTGTTAGTTCACATTCTCGTTTACGCTAGTATGTCATTGCAGGACACACAGATGATTTCTGACGTGCTCAGCTGGACTCTTGCATTACTGTATTATCTCTCTGTGCAGCTCTGCATCTCTCATAGGGAGATGATCAATAATATTGATCTCGTAAGCGCAGACAGAGATAATCAGACGCTTACAGACAGCGACTGAAACATGAACGAGATCCTACAGCTGCATCCCAAATCACATGCTTTCTAATCAGGTACTTCTTTTGATTAAAGTTACCATGAAATCAAAACTGACAATTCTTATTTTATAGTATTAATTCTAAATGATTTATAGGTGCACATCATCATTGTGTTAAATTCATGTTCCTGGTAATCTTGAATCAGAATAAGTTCCTCTTGCAGCATCTCTTCTCTTCTCTGATGGCGAGGGCGGGGCAATAACCTGTCACTCACATGAGATCAGCCAATAGCAAACCACTACCATCCAATCAATTCCCCATGGACACAATCAAGCCCTGCCCACAATTGTTCTTGTTCCAGAAGCGTTTCACTCAGATATACGACACAATAGAGGAGAAAAGACCAGCAACTTCAGTTTCATGCCGACTTTAAATAATTCCTTAGAAAGCATGTTTTCTACAGTACGACTGTAATCTGACCATTGTACACACTTCAGAATCAGGTCATCGGAGTTCTTAAGAGCGCTATAAAATATTTAATTATAAATAAACATTAATAAGAATCTAATTAAGATTTTCATGAAACAAACACCACGGAAACCATAGAGCACTAGGTACTTTTCTCCTACTGTTTTATGAATACTATGAATTCTGTCATACTGTTCTTTTCACATACTGTTTTTATTATATAGTACACTGCAAAACATGAAGCTTTTCCTCAGTGTTTCTGTCTTGTTTTCCAGCACAAATATCTAAATATTCTTAAAGCAAGAAACAAATATCTGCCAATTGCTCAAGAAAAATTATTTTATTTTCACTTTAAATTAAGTTTATTTTTCTGACCCCATCGGCAGATTTTTTTTTCTTGTCTTAAGCTTAAACTTGTTTTATGTGGATAATTTTTTCAGAAAACAAGGCTTCTTATCTTCAGTCATTGTGTTTCTCCAGTAAATGTATCTTGATTTAAGAATGTTGAGATATTTGTGCTGGAAAACCAGACAGAAACACTGAGGAAGAATAAGATTTTTGACAGTTCAATTCACATTTATTTGTATAGTGCTTTTCACAACACACATCATTTCAAAGCAGCTTTACAGAAAATGCATGAGTTCATATTACAATTTACAGTGATCTGTTATCAGAGGAAACTGTGTCTAAGTTATGTATTTCAGAAATGTACATATACAAAATCACAGTTAGAGAAGAAGGTATTAATTTAAAGTGTTGGGAAGAGTGTTCGCAGGTTAACGGACTCCGTCTGTCTGCAGGTTTTACTGGGATCTCCTCATGCTGATGCTGATGGTGGGAAACCTCATCATCCTCCCGGTGGGAATCACCTTCTTCAAGGACGAGAACACGCCTCCGTGGATCATCTTCAACGTGGTGTCGGACACTCTGTTCCTGGTGGACCTGGTGTTGAACTTCCGAACCGGGATCGTGAAAGAGGACAGTACTGAGATCCTGCTGGACCCGAAGGCCATCCGCCAGCGCTACCTGAAGAGCTGGTTCCTCGTGGACTTCGTGTCTTCCATCCCGGTGGATTATATCTTCCTGATGGTGGACCTAGAAGCTCGACTGGACTCCGAGGTAGAGGAATAAAGTCTGTCAGTCTCTCAGTGAGGCGTCATGAAACTTCAGTGCTCAAAGCTTTCTCTTCACGGTAAAAAGAGCTTGTGTGAAACCAGGGTTTGAAATTAACTTTTTCACTCACCGGCCAATTTGGCTACTACATTTTTAAGTTACCGGCCATTCAGAACTTCTACTAGCCAAAAAGAAAAAGAAAAGAAAGAGAAATAAACCAGATGAACTACTTCACAGCTTTTATATATATATATATTAGGGCTGTCAAAAGATTAATCGCAATTAATCGCATCCAAAATAAAAGTTTGTGTTTACATAATATATGTGTGTATAATTTGTATAATTATTTTGTATATATAAATACACACACATGCATGTATATATTTAAGAAATATTTGCATACATATACTGTATATATATTTATATAGTTTATATTATATATAAATATAATTTTTTTTATATATAAATAATACATTTTTCACAGTACACACACATATATTATTAAAAACAAACTTTTATTTTGGATGCGATTAATAGCGATTAATCTTTTGACAGCCCTATATATATAAAATAAAATTGGGATTTCATACATTCATTTCTTATTCTAACTAAATCCTGTCATCCAGCATCTCCTCTTTCATTCTATTCACCAAAAATGTGTTTTAGGTGAATTAGTGTGTCGTTATTTGTAGCGTAGTGACGTTAGTGTTCAAGTAAGCCAGATATGAGCAGATTCTGCGCAATACGCTGTATTTAATATATCATGATGACTCACGAGTATTTGCGCTAAATCCGCGCAGATTTGGTTTACACAAACTTCTCCAGCAAAGTGAGTAAACATAATCAGTAACACACCAAACTGGCCAGTGATTTGACAGCGTTACTCGCCACAGTTGATTTTTACCCACATTTGGCGGGTGTTAATGTCAAACCCTGGTTAAAACGTGTCGACGGCAGCAGCTCATTCAGAAAATCTGTGGGTCTTTAAGGGTGTACTCACACTAGGCACGGTTGCCATGAACCGGGCCCGAGTACGATTGTCCCCCCTCCCCACTCCCCCTCTGGCCTGCACTCACATAGGGTTTCAGCATTCGTGCCGGAGCACGCTTACGTCATTATGGTGCAACGGTTTCGGGATAAACAGAAAGAGCGGCGCTCTCACTGAACACAATGGAGTCCATCGCTCTGTTTACTTTGTGGATAATTTTGAGTCGTTTGGTCCACGGTGGTCCACAGCCCTCTCACAGCCTGTTGTTAAACAGATCTATCGCCTTTGTGGCACGAACATTTTCACGTAATCGTGCTGCTCGTATGAGGAGGTTTCGCATTGCACCTCTGCCGTAGACCAAAGCGACCCTTTCCCCGCCAATGTTGGTTTTGGAGCGTCGCAAAACCGTGACGTCGCGCGTCCTGTTCCGTGCTCTAGCACGGTTAGCGCTCACACTGCATGCGAACCGCGCCCGAGTCCAACTGAACCGTGCTCTGGCCCACCTCTTCCAAGCGGGCCAGGGCCGGCTAATCGAGCCGCGCCCGGGCACGGTTCGGAGCACTCACACTAGTCAAACGAACCGCGCTTTGGTGGTCAAACGCACTCGGGCACGGTTCAAACTGGCTAGTGTGAGTACACCCTAAGAGACATATCAACCAAAATATCATTCATTCATCATTATGTCATCATGTATTCACCCTCATGTCGTTCAAACCCTTATGACTTTCTTTCTTCTGTGAAACACAAAAGAAGATATTTTGGGAAACTGAGTGTTGTTGTTGTTTTTTGTCCTACAGTGAAAGTCAATGGGGTCCAATGTTGTTTGGTTCTTCAAAATATATTTTTATGTTCCACTGAAGAAAGAAAGAATGTTTGGAAGCATGAACTAATTTTTCTGCATCAGAAACAGATAGCAGGTTCTGAAGTTTAGCGATGTTTCTGAGGTAGAAGAAGGCTGTGTAACTTTATAACATATGAAATATGATTTTCCAAAGACAATCAACAATTGTTCAACAATTGACAGACAGTTGTTCTCTAATATAACTCCCAGGTCTTTAATTGTAGAGGATTGAGTTACAGTACATCCTTCTAAATACAAATTGTATTCTAATAGGTTTTGTGTACAGGGTTTTGGTCCAATGAGTAATACATCAGTCTTATCTGAATTTAATGGAAGAAAATTACACGTCATCCAATATTTTATATCTTTATCACACTCTGTCAACTTCTGTCGTTTGGTCGTGATGAAATATACAACTGAGTATCATCAGCATAACAGTGGAAACTTATTCCATGTTTAATATTACCTAATATTACCAAGTTACAGCATATATATTAAAAATAGCAACGGGCCGAATACAGAGCCTTGCTGCACTCCATAATTTACTGTTAATTTGGATAATTCCCCGTTTAAATAAAATAATAACGGTCTGATAGGTACGATTAAGCCACCTTAACGCCTGTCCCTGAATTAGAGTTAAATTGTGAGAATTGTGAGATAAACATTACAATTACCTTTTTGTTTTTTATTCTGTGGCGGAAACAACCCTCCATAAGAAACTCACAAGTTTGAATGACATGAAACAAGTAAATGATGACAGAACGGTAATTTTTGTGTGAACTATCCCTTTAACAAACAAGTGACCCATAGTCGAGTCAACTTTATTTCTACAGCTTGATACAGTACAGATCGTCTCAGAGCAGCTTCACTGTGATAAACAGGAGAATCACAGAATCACTGATAAAACTTCATCAAATATGAGACAAACTTAGAGTCAGGAGTGAAGCAGCTCTACAGAAGAAGAGAGAGTCACTATTCAGATCAAGTTCTGTTCTCTGATAGTGTCAGTGCATCAGATCAATAATATTAGTATTTTAAACCTGAAATTTATCCAGGATAAACTAGTCTGTAACTGAATGCTGTGTAATGGTGTAATTGTGTTTCCCGCAGGTGTACCGGACGGCTCGAGCGCTGAGGATCGTTCGATTCACCAAGATCTTGAGTCTTCTGCGTTTGCTGCGTTTGTCCCGTCTCATCCGGTACATACACCAGTGGGAGGAGGTGAGGCTCACTCCAGATAACAAAAATATGTTCTGACAACTAACAACATTTTGAAGACCTTATGTATAGAGAAAACATTAAGGGATTGTTTTCTATGTTTTATCATTATGCAAGTATTATGGGAACATTTACCAATTACCATTTTAGCTTCCAACGAATCTGAACGCAAGATAATCAGGATAAAATGGTTATTCTGTTTCACAGAGATGCTCTCATATTGTCTAGTGTTATAAAGTTTATTCTTGCATGGGTTTTTAATCTTTGCCATTTTAACTCTTCAAGTCATTTTAAAGGATTACTTCACTTCAGAATTAAAATTTCCTGACAATTTATTCTCCCCCCACGTCATCCAAGATGTTCATGTCTTTTTTTCTCGGCCGGACGTCAACCTTTTTATTCTTTTGTTATTACTTGTCTTAATTAAGCTTGAGATTGTTTTGCTTGCATTAGTTTGGCTATTATTTCGTGTTCCTGTGACATAAAGAATTGATATTTTACTGGCATCTAAAGTTATGAAATGTTAATTTTTGACGCTTGTTTCTGTCAAGGAATGAAATAAAAAAGGTACAGTAATTGCAACTTTTTATCTCATAATTCTGACTTTTTTCATTGAATTGAGAGAAATAAAAATCACAATTACCAATTTCCTTATTCATTTTTTTATTCCATGCCGGAAACAAGCTTCCATAGGTAACAACATCCTTATTTTCCAACAAAAACATAATTAAATATAAGAATATTGGGAAATTAAACTTATATTTCTCACTCCTAGTCAAAAGTCAGTGAGTAACTGTGTCAAATATTCATGATCTCAATATTGACCTAAATAATCATGATGTTTGCGATAAGCATTTTAAGCAGGAGAGTGATGATAAGAGTGTGTGTGTGTTTCCCACAGATCTTCTTTTAGGTATGAGAGTGATGATAAGAGTGTGTGTGTGTGTGTGTGTGTGTGTGTGTGTGTGTGTGTGTGTGTGTGTGTGTGTGTGTGTGTGTGTCTGTCTGTTTGTGTGTCTGTGTGTGTGTGTATGTGTGTGTGCCCTCCTTCCCTTCCCTTTACCTCTGTACAGATAAAAAATTGACTTGACTTGACAGGTTGACAGGTTTTTTCCCCCAAAATTTTTCAAGACTATTTCAAGGTTTGCGTTCTCGAGCACCAAACACTGTTGTTGTGCGGATAAGCGGGCCGGAGCACGTTAAGGGTTTTCTGTTTGATAAACATTAGTGAATTCGAAGTGAATCAATCTAAACTAACTTTATCTGGACAATAACTTTATTCTAGATCTGCTGTAAAGCCTAAACAATCTCTGTTATTGTAATCTCCTGTTATCACTGTAAAGCTGCTTTGAAACAGTCTATATTGTTGAAAGTGCTGTATAAATGAAGGAGACTCGACTTGTGTTCCCGCAGATCTTCCACATGACCTATGACCTGGCCAGTGCAATGGTGCGTATCGTGAACCTGATCGGCATGATGCTCCTGCTGTGCCACTGGGACGGCTGTCTGCAGTTCCTGGTGCCGATGCTGCAGGACTTCCCTCTCGACTGCTGGGTCTCCAAGAACAACATGGTGGTGAGGAAGACCTTCTGATCCACACACTGCGGTCACACACACTCCCAGCTAACAGGAAACGTTCTCTGGTTCTGACAAAGTTACGAACAAAACTTCTTCCAGTAACAGAGTTATCTGGTCTTTACGTAAGAGATAATGTACATCCAGCTGGTTGTTATCTCAGAATAAACCCGACAGGGAGAACCTGAAGGGGTTTATTCTGAGATAACAACCGGCTGGATGTATGTTATCTGCTTATTACACGGATACTTGCCACATAAGTAAATAATTAGACATGTAATATTGATCTGAGTTGAAATATTTTATTAGGTCTTTAAACGCAAAGCTTCACGGAGAGAGCAGTTTCAGCGCAAGATCAAACTAGACGGACATTTAAGAGATACGGTATACAGTCATAACACTTATTACACAGCATATCACCACATTAATAATTATGGAGATCAGAGATATTGATGTCAGATTAAACTGTTTTAAAATCATACCAGTTTGTATCTTATAATCCAACAGTGTTCAAAACAATAGTCACAAAATGGCCGCCGCTGCGTTTGTGTGAAACAAGAGAGAGCGAGTCCACGATACTGGATGGCATAATTAAATAACTGTACACAAAATATTGATTCGACTGTGTTTTAATATTTTATCAGCTCACCAAATGCAAAACTTTCACGAAGAAAACCCGTTCCTAGCGAGTGTATAGCGCTGATGACCTCAGTGACCCGGATGAGCGGCTGTTATCTGGGAATAACTTACAGCGCGATTGACCAATCAGAATCAAGTATTCCACAGAGCCGTGTAATAATAATAATCAAACACCTCACTGTCGGACCGCTCAGTCGAACAGATCCGTGTTCTGCAAGAGTCACAGCGTGAACACTGATCTGTGTGTGTGAGACCTGTGGAGCAGCACGACTGCGTGTGTGTGTGTGTGTGTGTGTGTGTGTGTGTGAGACCTGTGGAGCAGCACGACTGCGTGTGTGTGTGTGTGTGTGTGTGGATAACAATGTTGGCCTGATGCATGGAAGTGTAAATATGAATTTGTAAGATGATATTTTCTTTGTTTTGAGCTCTGTTGCAAATCCAGAGAGGTCTAGATATACAGTCAAACACTCGTGTGACTCGATGATGTGGCTCAGTTAGGCCCGGATCTATCAGCACCACAGCAGGCCCGGGTCTCAGAAGCAGAAGTCGGCATAGTTGGGTAAACTTTGATGCAAACGTTGCGGGATTCACGATACTGATGACCACAGCTTCACTCATCACGGCTGCTGTCTCTGTCGACTGTGAGGGCACTCACTAGAGGTGTATAGCGCTGCGTTCATGTCTCATGTCAGAATTACCATAATTATGAGATGACTCGTCACAATTCTGAAGTCTGAGCTTTTCACGTCCTTGGACTCAGAAGTTATTGGTTTCCATGGCAACACTCGCTGAAACACCGGGATGGATTCATGCTGACGGCAGGAAGAAGCTTCATCGCTGCAGTAATTCAGTACAGTAGTTCCTGTACCAATCCATACCAATCTGCCATTGTGGACTTTGAATATTGTAGGGCCCTATGAAATATTTATTAATTCCATTTAATTTTTTCCTAAATTCTGTTTTAATATTTCTGGATTCCATTTAATGGGTTAATTATTAAAATGAGATCTCCAGATCTCCATCTGATCTGGATCCGGCCCGGATCCGGCTGACTACAGGCATAAATAATATAAAGCTGATATAAAAATTTGGATGACATAATTTCCTACTACTTAATTCTGAAAAAAACAGAGTTTCTAATTACTGGACCAAAAACTTCTGCACGTAAAAACCTAGAATACTGTCTAACACTTTGTCACTTAAGTCTTCGTCGTCAGTAAGGAACCTGGGTGTGTGTGTGTGTGTGCTCTTTGATACCAATCTTTCATTTGAAAGCCACGTTTCTAGCATCTGTAAAACTGTAAAAAAAAATCTTTAAAATATATCTAAATTTCGTCATATGCTCTTAATGACAAAAGAGGAACAGTTAGTTCATGCGTTCATGACCTCAAGGCTAGATTATTGTAATGCTCTACTGGGATCATATTGTGTTTTTTAATTATAGGTTTAATCATAGCCATCTTAAAAGTAAACTAAAAAAACTTGAACAATTTCATCAATCTTTTAAAATGTAATCAAATGAAAATATAACAATGTAACATTGCATTTTGTGTTTGTGAGTGAATGTGTGTGTGTTTGAGAGTGAGTATGTGAGAGTGTTTGTGTGTGTGTGAGAGAGAGAGAGAGAGAGTGTGTGTGTGTGTGTGTGTGTGTGTGTGTGTGTGTGTGTGTGTGTGTGTGTGTGTGTGTGTGTGTGACTGATCACTACTACATGCACCTGCTTGTCTTGTCGGAATATTGAGGTAACATTAAAAATATCTAATTAAAAACAGGACACACACACACACACACACACACACACTGTGTGATTGAATCGCTGACTCACCCCAGTAGGGTTTTCCACCGCTGTTGTCATGGTGACGGTTGCTAGACAGCGGATGCTCAGCGTTCCCCAGACAGCAGCAGATCTGAGCTATATTTGTCTCCTCCATCAAGTCTTGAGCACCGGAGAGATAAACATAACACAGTCATCTCATTCACAAAACACACACGCTCACGTTCGTGCCACAGATGATCGCTGCGTTCGAGGTGTTTCAGCGCACGTTTCAGCACATGTTTTCTGTATTGACTAGTTTTATTTTGAATTTGAATCAGTTCTGCTTCTCAAAGCGTCCTGTTGATGCACTGACGGTCAGTGATCGTGTAACCGGTCACAGCACTGAACATGAAGCTGGTTTGTGTAGATTTAGGCTGCTGGAAACGAGGGCGAATCCTCATGTGACGCGAGACAGCGGCAGGGAAAATCTCCTTGACAGTGTGGAAGATTCCTTGGGAAAAACTAAAGGGGAGATCAGGCAGAAACAGCGCACATAAACACTGTGTACTTTAAACCGTAGAAGAACCGAATGAAAAGAGGCTCGAAAGGTTAAATTCATAATCTAATAATAACACGGTCATGGCTGCAGGTCTGAGAACGAGTGTGTGTTCTGGAGCGTCGTTGGAGCGTTGCTATTTTGAGGAACTGAACTAGACTGAGCCGTTGACCGACTGAACCTGCTCTGAAGTCAATGGAGCCGAATGTTTTTTGTTATTTAAGGAGCGCGTTAGTAATGAGCGCCTATAGGCGGATCCACAACATGCTACACTCTGCTTAGTACACACACACACACACACACACACACAAATACACACACACACACTCCTTATTACACACACAGGGACGCGCAGCAGCACACAAACATGCCAAATATTAAAAATAAAAGGATTACAATGTAAAAGATTATTATTGTGTACATAAAGATATGGTGAATATGGCTTGTCCCGTAGATGATATGTTGTGCTTTAACCTCACACACACACACACACACACACACACACACACACACACACACACAAAAATTCCTCCATGTAAATAGCGAATCTGCCATGCGAGCGCAACTGGCGTTAAAAGGGAATGGAAGATGAGACTCTGATTGGTTTATTGCACGTTACGCCCAAAACACACCCAATACTCATTAAGAGAATAGAGACGACCCTTTTACACCATGCGCCGGGAGCGCCGACCATTTGTCCCGTTGTTAAACTAGCAAAAGTGGATTCGGACACACTAAGTGCCCTTGCGCCGTGCGCTTTAGACCATGCGCTTCGATCTGAATATAGAGTCACAGTAAATGTACATTTTAAAATACTTTAAAGATGCAGATGGGCCGCTGACTTGACATTTAACTCTTTCCCCGCCAGCATATTTAAAAATAAGCATATTTTTTTTATAATTTTCACAAAAATGTAATGGCCCCCAGAATATTTTGTTGTTTGAATGTCTGAACATGCAATTGATCAAAACTTTTTTTATCAACACTTGAATGTGGGTAAGTTTCATGAAAAAGCAACATTATGAACAAAATCTGAGAAAATCCGAGTTTTTTTCATCTGTGCAGCGCAGTGTGTTTCTGAATCCGTTTGAGAGCCAGGAGTCGATGGTCTACTCTGTGTTTCAGAACGACACGTGGGGCATCCAGTACTCGTACGCTCTCTTCAAGGCCATGAGTCACATGCTGTGCATCGGGTACGGCGCTCAGGCTCCCGAGGGAATGACGGACGTCTGGCTCACGATGCTCAGCATGATCGTGGGCGCCACGTGTTACGCCATGTTCATCGGCCACGCCACGGCCCTCATCCAGTCCCTGGACTCATCCCGCAGACAGTATCAGGAGAAGGTAAAGCGCTGACCGAAGGCACTGTGACCTCAGTCATGCTGTTCTTCATTCGTCCGGCTCCATCATCATCTGCGATTGCATTTTCTGAAACTATTAATGAGTATATGAATATAGATCAAGCGAATAAAGGATTTAATCGAATTACTTGCATGATGTGCTGATTAGTTATTTTGCACATTAAATTTGGCCGAGGAGTTAACACCAAAAAATAACTTAGAGCGTTAACAAGTTAAACAAGAAAGCAAAGTTCTTTGGGGCAAACTTTCATGTTATCTTAAGAAACCCTTTTTAAATGTTTTAGCTTTAAATGAGCTTTACATTTTATGAAGTGGAAAGAGAAAGAAAGAAAGACATTGCCAACACGAATTGTTTTAACACCTTGTTAACATGAATTAGCATGTTGCTAACATGTTTTAGCACATTGTTAGCATTACATGACATGTTGCTAATATGTTTTAACATTTTGTTAGCATGAATTAGTTCATTAAAAACCTGTGTTGGCGAAAATATGAAACGATGTCAATCGCCAGTTGGCCGGTAACATTTTTAAGAATTCTAACAATGCAAAATTGTGAGAACATGTATGAACAAACACGAATGACGCTCGGTACAGTTGATGAGCCAGCGCTGCATCGTCACGAAAGTTTAAGCCTTGGCAATTTAAATATTAAAGCTCAAGAAGACGCAAAAGGGAGCTCAGTTCGTTACTCGCAGAATTGAGTTCAGAGAAATCCGAAATCCGGTGTTAAAACGTCTCAGACAGCACGCAAATACTGAATCGAGCTCTATTCCATGTCTTCTTGCGCTTGAACAGACATATTCAAACTAAATTGTCAAAATGCCTGTCCTGGCAAGTCTCCTTATAAACATAGTCAGCTGTGTCTAACCTGAACTTAAACAACTGAGAAATAAAACACACGTGTATCAGTGTATTGGATCTGTGCATTAGCTCTTAAAGTGACAGCAGCCTAATAAACCTCTGCCGTCTGTGTTTTCAATGCTAATCAAACAACAAAAGACAGAGAACAATCACTCACTGCTCTTGACTGAATAACTTTTGTAACTTTAATAAGGATTAATCTATGTTTCATGGTTGGTAAAAAATATGTATGGCCAGTAAATCTTTTCCAGTCACCGGCCAATGGCTGGTGTGGGAAAAAGTTAGTTTAAGGCTCTCTCTTTATATATATATATAAAGCAAAAAAAGCAAATATAAACAAATATCATTTTTAAAAAATCTAATTACTTACATAATGTGCCAATTAATTAATCGCACATCAAATTTGGCTGAGAAATGAGGTAATTTAGAGAGTGAACCGGTTCCATGAGACTAACAGAGCGCACCTGTCTGTCCTCCAGTATAAGCAGGTGGAACAGTACATGTCTTTCCATAAGCTCCCATCAGATGTCAGGCAGAAAATCCATGAGTATTATGAACATCGATACCAAGGCAAGATGTTTGATGAGGACAACATTCTGGGAGAGCTGAGCGACCCCTTAAAGGAGGTTTGTCATCACTAAACTCATGCCTGCCTAAAGTTTACTTTTCAGTTTCAGCTGTTTTTGTTTTTTTATTTTATACGTGTGCAATATGATTCCACAGTGTGTAGAAATAAGGCAGTGCTGAATAAATAGAAGCAAATAAACCAGAAGTGACATGTAACAGTTTAAGTGTAATAAACACCTGTACCGAATATAGAGTCACAGTACATGTACATTTTAAAATATTTTCAAGATGCAGTTGGGCAGCTGACTTCACAGAACTATTATAGTTTATATTCAAACACCAGCGTTATTGTGCTAGTAACTCCTAGTGTGTACATGTGAGTTTTTGTTGTTGCATTTTACAAGCTTTAACCATCTAAATAATGTGTACTTGTGACCTTAACAGGAAATTGTTAGCTTCAACTGCCGTAGCTTGGTGGCTAACATGCCTCTCTTCGCTAACGCTGACCCAAACTTCGTGACAGCAGTGCTCACAAAGCTGAAGTTTGAGGTCTTCCAGCCCAACGACTTCATCATTCGGGAGGGAACCGTTGGCCGTAAAATGTATTTCATCCAGCACGGACGGGTCAGCGTACTTACTCGTGGAAACAGGGAGACCAAGCTCAGTGATGGGTCATACTTTGGAGGTGAGTTTACAGCTGATTGGTTGATGTCAGATGTTTGTAATGAGCTTTCCCAACTAACAAAAATATGTCCCAAGAACGTTTTTCTAATGTTCCCATTACATGTTCTCTGAACGTTTAATACGTCCAGTTTTTTTAATGTTTTAAAAAAAGTTTTTTCTTGGTTGTGTGTACGTTAAGGAAACATTGCATTGTATCATTCTTCAAACATCACGGGGACGTTACTTTTGAATGTTTGAAAGTCCAACTAAAATGTTTCAGAAAAAAAAAAGTTTCATGGACGATGTATAAATAATGTTTTTGTGCTAACGTTTTGAGCACATTATAAAGGCCAGACTCTGAACGAACATACTGTTACCATTACTGGAAGAACCTTGACAGAACATTAGCTAAAGTTCTGAGAACATTCCCTGTTAGTTCCCGGTTAGTGTTAAGCAGTACCAGGTCTTAAATGTTTATTGGATTGATCTTGGGTGCGTTTCCCAAAAGCATTTTTAGCCAACAATGGTTGCAAGATCTGTTGAATCATGTTGCTAACGGAACTTGCGACCATATTTGGCTTCAGGAAACCCTGGTTAAGTGGTTTAGTTGTCCTATAGATCCCGTTCTAACTTCCCTGTGGTCTTTCTCCATCACTCAGAGATCTGTCTGTTGACACGTGGCAGGAGGACAGCTAGTGTTCGAGCAGATACGTACTGTCGACTTTACTCCCTCAGTGTGGGCAGTTTCAACGAGGTTCTGGAAGAGCATCCCATGATGAGACGGGCCTTCGAGACGGTGGCAGCGGACAGACTCGATCGCATCGGTAAAACCTTCCTGCTGCTTTTGCCCCTTTATAAACCTGAAACTCATCTCTGCAACAAATAAATAAATCTTTGCTTTCACTATTTCTTAAATACCTCCCTGTTATAGTAGTATTATAGTAGTGTTCTAGACCATTTTATTACCTTTCTGTTGTTGCCGTTTTTCATGTTGTTGCCCCTTAACAGTGTTTTACAACCATGTTAATAACCATATTCAATTATTTTCTTTCTGTCCTGACCCTATTCTGAATTCCTTTTTCTCACAGGTAAGAAGAACTCGATTTTGTTGCGCAAGACCTCACAGGGAGGATCTGTTGCGGGCAGCAGTTTGGGACGGGGCGGAGGGAGCCGCGGTGGAGGAGCAGGAGGCGCCGGTCTGGGATCTTGTGATAGTGTTCTGGTCCAGCAGATTGTGAAGCACGACAGCATGCCCACCATGCAGGACATCACGGCTGCGAGCAACCGGAGCAGCACCGGAGGCACAGTCTCACCCCGACCTCATCCCCTGATCTGGGCACCGCTGGTCCACGCTCCCCTCCAGACGGCTGCTGCCACCACCAACGTGGCCATTGCCTTGATGCATCAGCAACAGCAGCAGCAACAGTTGCAACAACAGCTTCAACAACAGCATGCCCTCGGAGCTGCCATCTTTCTTCCCATCTCGCCGTCGCCCTCGTCATGCCCTCTTTCCCCTCCCCGTCCACCCATTCTACTCCCTCGGCAATCGCTCAGCTCCCTCATCGGTGTGATGGGGGCACTGCCCCCGCGTGGAGTCCCGTCCTCTATAACACCGTCACCCTCGCCCTCCACTATGGGACCGACCGCTGTGGCCGTGGCTCCTTCAGCAGGTGGAGTTGGAAAAACTCCCACACCTGCGTCGTCAGTGTCCACTCCCCTACAGGCTAGCAGAACTCTTCATTACAGCCTCCGCCTCCACACAGAGCCCACAACCACACCTGTCCATAAAGTCCCGCCTCCCTCAGTGGTTGCAGCGCCGTCCATCGAAGGACGTAGCGCCGGATCCGGGCCACAGGGGGCTAAAGAGGCTTTACTACGCCATGTTGGAGGAGGGAGCACCCAAGGGCTCCCAATGATTGGTCGGCTCACCCAAGAGGCAAGACTGCTCTCCGCCTCCCAGCCGACTCTTCCCCACCGCAGCTGGGTGGGCGTTCAGCCTCTCCCACCCCTCCATCGTAAAGCATCCGGAGGAAACCTGCTGCCGGCACCCTTCCTTTTATCATCAGGACTCGCTAGAGGAGGAAGCGCAGGTGTTTTGAGCTCAAATGCGCCACAGCTTGGTGCCACACAGATGCCTGCACACACACCCCTACTCTTGCCCTCTCAGCTGACACACACACCTCCACTCACACCAGGATCTGCTCCGCCACCCCTCGCCCCCTTCTCGTCCTCCCCAAAGCAAATCCCTCTTTGCTCCACCAACCCTCCTTTATCTCTCATGGCCGCATATTCAGGTCTAGGTGTTCCCCAATCCCAGCGAGTCAAACCCGGCACTGCCATACCGACTTCTCCTTCAACCTCTCCTCCTCCTTGCCTACGCCCTGCTTCTCCCTCTCTATCCATCTCCACTTCTCCAACTTCATCTTCCAGCACCTCTTTGGCTCAGAATTCCCGTGTCAAACCCTCTCCACCACCGTTATCCTGCACAACCAACTCAACACCCACCGTCACTCCTTCTCAAACCCCCACCCCAACTCGAACCCCAACCCCTATTCAAACCCCTATTCAGACCCCCACCCAATCTAGAACACCAGTGGCCCTCCAATCCCAATCCCAGAGTCGGTGTCCAACTCCCATCCATATCCTAGCCGCGGGACAATCTCCAACCTCAACCTGTGTTCAGTGTCCACTTCCCACCCAAACTCCAGGTAAACCTCTGAGTTCCACCCTGAGCCAAAGCACTTCTGTCCAGATGCCAGCCGCTGTCCCGGTCCTTGGTCCTCCTCCGGCACGTTCTCCGATCTCTACTCAAACCCCAACTCCCATACACACTCCGAGCTCGTCTTGGACCCTAGGCTCTCCAATCAACAGCCCAGCCCAAAGCAGACCCTCAACGCCGGTTCTGGCCCAATCACACACACCATCACCTTCTCCTGCATCCACTCCATCTCCTGCTACTTCACATCCACAGAAGCCGGCTGTTTCCCAGACTCAGACCTTCAGTGCTCTGTCCACTCCTACCTTAAGTCCATCTCCCATTCCGGCCTCCTCATCTCCAGTCCTCCAGTCCATCTCCACCACCTCCGCTTCACCAAAAGAGGCAAAGAAAGAGCAGGACTTGCCTCAGACACAGAGAGATTCAGAGACAAAGAGACTAAAGTATCCTGCTAACATATGAGGAGTTAGATGGATGCTGGTCGGAGGCTCATGTTTGTCCGTGGTGAGGTCAGGAGATGGGATATCAGTTCTGGCTCTGCAGGGTCTGTGAGCGTGGTCAGTCTTGACCATGGGAAGATTTAACCGCCCGACTTTACATCTATCCCCATCTTTACAACTGATCAAGGTAAAAGCGAAAAAAAGAGAAGACAATGTTTGACTCAAGAACTAGTGTGTTTGTGTCATCTGGGAATGTCAAGTAGAATATTTTTGTAGCCCTGCTGAGAAATGTCAACGGTCTGACTGGTGACCCAACGTAGCCGTGTTGATCACCAGCTAAACATGCTATAGAACCATGATCTTTCTACAGAGCCCCTAAAATATGTTTGAAATTCACAGAAAATAAACGCTGGTCTTTTCAACAGAAAAACAGATGAGCGCTTTTAATCTTGGTAACACTTCATTTTACAGTGTCCTTGTTACATATGTTACATGTACTTACCATAGTAATAACAGTAAATTATGCATTATTACATGCAGCTAACCCTCAACCAAATCCCTAACCCTATAGTAAGTACATGTAGTTAATTAATATTACTCAGTACTATAAAATATATAATTACACTGTAACAATGACACCTTAAAATAAAGTGTAACCTAATCTTTCATAGTCTAGATATAAATTCTGTCATTTGCCAAAACTGTCTTAAAGGGAATGCATCTGCAGACCTGCCACCACTTTATGACGCATTTGCACAGAATGTGAAAGAGACAAGGAGCATTTTCATATCAGATCACACACAACCTGGAGACAATGAAAGCTGAACCTGCCGAGAACCAGATGGGGATC
>CM040803.1:499249-516749 GCA_022829025.1 Squalius cephalus | reverse complement strand
GATCATATTTAATACTCATGATTTCTATAATAAATGATGATAATCAAGTAAAGCTGCTTCAGTCCAGCTGAAATATTACTAACAGTATCAAAGTTATTCTTGCGTTTCCTTGATAAAATCAGAGCAGATTTGACACAGAAAGACTCGTGGAGCTCGAGCTGAAGGAGGACGCTTGTCCAGTTACACTGAAAGACTTTTACTGGATAAAAGAGTGAAACGATCAGAGACAGAAGGACTGCGGGAGATTGAGGGAAAATATCATATTGATCATTTACAGGCTTTAGAAATCAAATATGACACTGTAGGATTAAAGCACTTTTAGATGAAATACATGATGCTCATCGGCTGATGGACTGTTGTGTTTTCAGGCTTTGTATTCGCGCGCAGAATCGCTATATTAGACAGTTTATAGTCACGAGGAGTGATTTTTCCACACTCGGTTTCTCTCATATTACATGAATGAATTTCTCTTTATTACTTAAACTCAAACTCTCTGTGAGATCAATCTGCACACATTTACAGACTCTTTTGTTCAACTTCAGTTCAAAACCGAACCTAATATACAGCCCTGAAGAAGATCTGGCACTTTCTGCAGTAATACTGAAATATATTCTAAATGTAAAACATGAAACGCTATCAGGACGATTATATGTAGCTGAACGTCTTTCAGTTTCATTACTATCTGTACAAAACGGGAAACTTGTGAATAATTATGCTCTGTAATGTAAACATGGATCATGTAACATTCACTGCACTGAATTATAAACAGCAGAGAGTGTCAAACAGACAATTTACAAAAGAAAACACTGTAAATCTCCTGTGGTTAGTGTTTATAGCTCATTGTTTTATGAGTGATAAAGTGTGTTTGTTGTGAGTTCCCAGACTGCAACATTGTGTCGGCCCAGATCCGGCCCAGATCCGGCTCGGGTGGAGTCCTGTGTCCCGAATGTGGGCCAGATCCGGCTCGAGTGGAGTCCTATGTGCCGGATGTGGGCCGGATCCGGCTCGAGTGGAGTCCTATGTGCCGGATCCGGCCCAGACCCGGCTCGAGTGGAGTCCTGTGTCCCGGATGTGGGCCGGATCCGGCTCGAGTGGAGTCCTATGTGCCGGATCCGGCCCAGACCCGGCTCGAGTGGAGTCCTGTGTCCCGGATGTGGGCCGGATCCGGCTCGAGTGGAGTCCTATGTGCCGGATCCGGCCCAGACCCGGCTCGAGTGGAGTCCTGTGTCCCGGATGTGGGCCGGATCCGGCTCGAGTGGAGTCCTATGTGCCGGATGTGGGCCGGATCCGGCTCGAGTGGAGTCCTATGTGCCGGTTCCGACCCAGACCCAGCTCGAGTGGAGTCCTGTGTCCCGGATGTGGGCCGGATCCGGCTCGAGTGGAGTCCTATGTGCCGGATCCGGCCCAGACCCGGCTCGAGTGGAGTCCTGTGTCCCGGATGTGGGCCGGATCCGGCTCGAGTGGAGTCCTATGTGCCGGATGTGGGCCGGATCCGGCTCGAGTGGAGTCCTGTGTCCCGGATGTGGGCCGGATCCGGCTCGAGTGGAGTCCTGTGTCCCGGATGTGGGCCGGATCTGAGCCGACACTATGTTGCAGTCTGGGTTGATTTGACACATGAATGACGTGTTTTAGTCGTTTTACTGCAGTTTGAATGTGAATGAACGGCTGTGCTGTAATGAAATATTCACAGATTAGAAGTAGTGCTGGGCAACGATTAATCTATTAATCATATGATATATTATGATATATTATGTCTGTGTACTGTGTATAATTATTTTGTATATATAAATACACACACATATGCATATATTTAAGAAATATTTGCATGTACAGTACAGGTCAAAAGTTTGGAAACATTACTATTTTTAATGTTTTTGAAAGAAGTTTCTTCTGCTCATCAAATACAGAAAAAAAATGTAATATTGTGATATATTATTACAATTTAAAATAATTGGTTTTCAATTTATTATACTTTAAATTATCATTTATTTCTGTGATGCAAAGCTGAATTTTCAGGATCATTACTCCAGTCTATCACATGATCCTTCAGAAATCATTCTAATATGATGATTCATTATCAAAGTTGGAAACAGTTCTGCTGCTTAATATTTTTTCATAACCTGTGATACTTTTTTAGGATACTTTGATGAATAAAAAGTAAAAAAATAAAAATTAAAAAAGAACCAAATGTTTTAAAAATAGAAATCTTTTGTAACAACAATATACACTACTGGTCAGTAATTTGGGGTCAGTCATTTTTTTTCTTTCTTTTTTTGAAATAAATCAATACTTTTATTCAGCAAGGATGTGTTAAATTGATAAAAAGTGATAGTAAAGAAGATTTATATTATTAGAAAATATTATTTTATTTTGAATAAATGCAGTTCTTTTTAACCTTTTATTCATCAAATATATGAGGCAGCAGAACTGTTTCCAACACTCATAATAAATCAGAATATTAGAGTGATTTCTAAAGGATCATGTGATAGACTGGATGTCACATGTGACACTGAAGACTGGAGTAATGATCCTGAAAATTCAGCTTTGCATCACAGGAATAAATATATATATATATTTTTTGCCAGAATATATTTATTAAGTTTTGTGCATACACAAACACAAGACAAACAACCACAATGCCTATCAGAAAGCCACCTCTGTACAAAGCAACAGTCTATAAATATTTATCACTTATCTTTAAAAATACAAAAATGGAATACATGAGTTATATAAATCAGGTGGTACAAATTATTGTCCAGAAGTGAAC
The DNA here is from genome assembly GCA_022829025.1 of Squalius cephalus. Taxonomy (NCBI): domain Eukaryota; kingdom Metazoa; phylum Chordata; class Actinopteri; order Cypriniformes; family Leuciscidae; genus Squalius; species Squalius cephalus. The sequence goes on along the minus strand of CM040803.1, from coordinate 513,982 downwards.
TGCAGTGTCCACACATCTCAGTCATTTTCATCTGTTAAATCCAAATTTTTGGCATAATCAATAAAAGTATTCCAGATATTCTCAAAAAGTCAAATTTTTTTTTAAGTATATTCAAATAGAAAACTATTATTTTAAGTTGTAATAATATTTCACAATATTACTGTTTTTTTTCTGTATTTTTGATCAAATAAATGCAGCCTTGATAAGCATTAGAGACTTCTTTCAAAAATATTTTTTTTTTTAATGTTTCCAAACTTTTGACCTGTACTGTATATATATTTATACATCATTTATATTATATATATATATATATATATATATATATATATATATATATATATATATATATATATATATATATTATATATACATAACAAAGTTTTCTTAAAGGGTTAGTTCACCCAAAAATGAAAATTCTGTCAGTAATTACTCACCCTCATGTTGTTCCAACCGCGTAAGACCTTCGTTCATCTTCGGAACACAAATTAAGATATTTTTGATGAAATCTGAGAGCTGGATCACTCCTCCATAGGCTGCTATGTGACCGAAACTTGCTGGCCCAGAAAAGTTATTAAAGAGATCGTTAATATAGTCCAAGTGACTCCAGTGGCTCAATCTTAAGTATATCAAGCGACGAGAATACTTTTTGTGCGCAAAAACAAACAAAAATAACGACTTTATTCCACTTTTCATTTCCTTCTCTCTGGGCCTCTAGTTGGTTCACGTAGTCTTTTTGCGCAGCGCGTCTGTGTTACACGTCACCACGTAGGCTCACTATTGGCCGAAGCCGGTCATGTGTGTGATGCGTCTGACGTGCAACACAGACGCGCAGCGCAAAAACACTACGAGGCCCAGAGAGAAGGAAATGAAAAGTGGAATAAAGTCGTTATTTTTGTTTGTTTTTGCGCACAAAAAGTATTCTCGTCGCTTGATATACTTAAGATTGAGCCACTGGAGTCACTTGGACTATATTAACGATCTCTTTAATAACTTTTCTGGGCCAGCAAGTTTCGGTCACATAGCAGCCTATGGAGGAGTGAGACATAGCTCAGATTTCATCAAAAATATCTTAATTTGTGTTCCGAAGATGAACGAAGTTCTTACGCGGTTGGAACAACATGAGGGTGAGTAATTACTGACAGAATTTTCATTTTTGGGTGAACTAACCCTTTAAATATATACATGCATATGTTTGTATTTCTATATACAAAATAATTATACACAGTACACACACATATATTATGTAAACACAAACTTATTTTGGATGCGATTAATCGTTGCACAGCCCTAAAAGTATGTAAGAGTAAACGCTGATGACTTTATGGTGTGTGTGAACGAGAGAACAGAAACAGCAGCGTGTGTTTAGAGTCTGAGACGTTCATTCACTCTTAAAATTAAAGAGAGTGAGTGAGTGTGTGTGTGTTAGTGAGTGAGTGTGTGTTTGTGTGTGTGTGTGTGTGTGTGTGTGTGTGTGAGTGACTGAGTGAGTGACTGAGTGAGTGAGTGTGTGTGTGTGTGTGTGTGTGTGTGTGTGTGTGAGTATGTGAGTGAGTGAGTTAGTGTGTGTGTGTGTGTGTGTGTGTGTGTGTGTGTGTGTGTGTGTGTGAGAGAGAGAGAGTGAGTGAGTGAGTTAGTGTGTGTGTGTGTGTGTGTGAGTGAGTGAGTTAGTGTGTGTGTGAGTGAGTTAGTGTGTGAGTGAGTTAGTGTGTGTGTGTGTGTGTGAGTGAGTTTGTGTGTGTGTGTGTGTGTGTGTGTGTGTGTGTGTGTGTGTGTGTGTGTGTGTGTGTGTGTGAGTGAGTTTGTGTGTGTGTGTGTGTGTGTGTGTGTGTGTGTGTGTGGGGGTCTGTGGGAACCTGATTAGATTCCACAGATGTTAAAGGTTCTTCATGAACCAGACGCCAGTAAAGAAGCTTTATTTTGGTGTGTGATTTACAGCGTCAGACGCACAAAAGAAGTGTGTGTTTCTCGTGTTAATGCTCTTCTGTGAGTATCGTCGGCCTGTACGTGTGTGTGCGTGTGTGTGTGTGTGTGTGTGTGCGAGTGTTTTCATTCGTTGCCATCTGTGTTTTATATTGATCTCATTCCTCTATTATATATGCTTTTCTTGATTGAGTTTTTGACGCGTCTCTGTTTCTTGTCGTCAGGATTGACCAGAGCGAGAGAACCGAGAGAACGACAGGAGCAGCGTCTGAGTTTATGGACTGGAGGTGAGTGTGTGTGTGTGTGTGTGTGTGTGTGATCAGTGTGTGTGTGTGATCAGTGTGTGTCTGTGTGCGGGTGTGAGTTTCAGCAGTTTTGCATTGGTCATATGGCTGATGCTGACAAAACTGTGTGTGAAGGCTCATGGATTTCCCTCTTCCTCTAAAAAGACCCTCAGACGAAACACACACCCACACGCGCGCCCACACACACACTGTTCCTGTAAATGCTGTATTCAGGGCATGTGGAGCCATGCAAAAATTTCCCCATATCACACTCATGGTTTTCACTTTCATGCAGTCACAAGAGGAGAGAGAGAGACGAGGGGGGCGTTCGAGGCTTGTACACTGAGCATTTGCTCGTTCAGTCTTTTAGGAAGTGCAAACATTAGCGTTTCCTTTTTCTGATGCAAAGTTTCACTCCTGTCGACAACTTGGCTTGACCACCACACACACGCGCGCACACACACACACACACACACACTCACACTCACAAACACACTCTCTCTCTCTCACACACACACACACACACACACACACACACACACACACACACACACACACACACACACACACTCACTCACTGGGTCAGTGAGGCAGTGCATGCTTCTACTGCTTTAACATAGTTTATTTATATATATATATATGAACATGCATTTATTTGAAATATGAATCATTTTTCTAGTTTTGATCAGGTATTCTGTGCTGGAGACACGCGGATCACAGTTGTGCATCACACTCACTCTTCATATTAACACATCATGGGTATTTGCATATGTATGTGTGGGTGGAGTTTTGATGCTGGTGCATTTATAGTTATTTAGTGTGAAAGACATCATCCTCTCTCTCCTCTCGCTCTTCTCGCTCGGCCTTTAGTTTCAGACTGAAAAGAGGAGAAACAGGAAATAGATGAGGATCAGTTGCTTTTGCAACATCATCTTCACACACACACACACACACACACTTGTACATGACACCGTGAAATCCTCCCTTACTGGGCTGAAATGCTTTACTCTGAAAAGCACTGGTGTGTTTACGACACGCACCCACATCGTCCCAACATCACACACACACACACACACACACACACACACACGCCTCTGTGTTCCCACAGAGAAACATGATGGTCGATGTGAAACTGCTGACCAGACAAAGATGCTGAAGATGACACCTTACACTCTCTCACACACACACACACACACACACACACACACACACACACTCAAATGCACATACACACACCATCACACACTCTCACACACTCAAATGCGCACACACACACACACTCAAATGCACACACTCACATGCGCTTACTGTGACTGAAACATTTCTATAGATGAAACTGTTATTTTGTGTTGCGAAAAGGATACTTTGTGATTTTGTGTATTGAACTTACACAATTGAAAACATGCTGGAATGTTTGATAAATGTGCACTTTTGCTGATCTGTTGTGATATTAGTATTAAGAGTTTTGAAAATGTACACCTTGCTTGTGAAAATAGTACCAAAGCAAATAAAAAAAACTGTAATAACAAAATAATACACAATTTAAAAAAAATAGGGTTTAAGATAAATACATTTCTTTGGGAAAAATAAATGAACATATTTAGTTTTTTTGTCCAAATGCTGAAAGTCAATGGGGTCCAACGTTCTTCAAAGTATCATGAGAAAAACTCAAACGGCGACATGCGTTGTTGTTGTAGTACTTTATATTTAATTTAATTTAATCAATCAATAACACTATTGATCTGCCTTACCAAACGTGGACGTTTTTTTCCACTAGAAACAAACCTTGTTGTGTTATTTTGATTTAATACTGTGAAGCTGCTTTGATACAATCTGTATTGTGAAAAACGCTATACAAATATACTTGACTTGACTTTATTGTTCAGCTCTTTAGTCTCACCATACAATCACAAAACAATTAACAATACACAACATCCACAATATCAAAGCTTAAAATATTCACATTTCCCACCCCTTGTTCAAAAGACTTAATGCATTTGGTGCAAAAGTTTGTTTATATATTGCTTTAATCACTTTTGGTGTTCTGTAACAACGACGAGATGGTAATAATTCAGAAACATGATTGAAAGTGTGTGTTGTGTCTCTATAGCCAAAGCTTTTCTCTGAACAACAATTTGATTGAACGACTGACTTTTGCTGAGATCCAATAATTTTACCTGTTTCTCTTGTAATTCTGTTTAATTACTTTATTCACAGATGTAACTCGTCCGAACCACACAGTTACGTTATACCCTAAAACACTCTCTTATTAATCTAATATAAACTCTTTGCAAGAATAGCCTTTGATTTTACAGATTAGATCCACATTATCAGAGAAATTCAATTTACAGTCAATCATGGCTCCCAAATACTTAAACTACAATCACACAACATTATTTGTGTTAGAGGCTCTGAATAATGTAAAATCAACTCTTTTGTTTTACTGACATTTATCAATAAGGAACTTGCTTCACACCATTTTTCTAGTTTCAAAACCGTGCTCAAAATGTACTCAGTCTTTTCATCAGAATGCCACGAGTGCCACCACATCATCTGCATATTTGTATAATTTGTAATTCTCATGCTGCATTCTTATATCACTTGTAGGGCTGGGTATTGACACAAATTTCACAATTCGATTACGATTCAATTCAATATTGATTATTTTGGATATCAGGTTCAATACATGGCAAATTTTCTCAAGGAAAACAAATCTCTTGACTATTATTGTAAACTATGGGAGTCAGTTGTAGACCATAGGCTTCATTAGCCGACTATAATATTGAAGGTAAAAATGAACTGATTTGTATACAAACACTTAAAATACACTTTTATTTATTTTTATAATAATAAAGTTATATGAAATTATATAAAAATTTAATTGGTGGCTGTCATAAAAATCTTTCCAGATTTATTCAAACATGCATTAAATATTGAATAACATTAAAAATTATAATGAATATGTAATTTGGTGCATATATTTAACAAAATGCTCCTCTCTAGAGTTAATATTTCTCGCTGACTGACGAGTTTATGGTCACTGGATATGTTTTTTCTGAGGTAAATGTGACGTTACATGACAGTGTTTACTAATGTCTTTCCACGGTTGTAACACTGATTGAGCGACTCCATGTCACATGATACGGATTTTGATAAGTTGTACTCTACCTTTTAACACACTTTCAGAAGCTCATTCATGTTTATCTCGCGCTGTAACTGGTGTTATTAAGGCGGAAGAGAAGATCATGTGCTTCTCTAGAGCTGAGCCAGAGCGATCTCACGCCACAGCGACAAAACGGCATTTATGTTTCTGAATTTCGTAAGAAAATGGACATAATTTGAAATCTGAGACTTTGTTTCATATCAATAATAACAAAGCACAAAGATTATTGCGATTTATTGGATGGGATGCGCGCTACAATGTTCCATTCATTCATCAACTGAAAACAGGATGACTAATCGATTCTTGGGATTTAAGAATCAATATCGTTTCGTAAAAATGAGAATCGATTAAAATCGAGAAATCTATATTTTTTACCCAGCCCTAATCACTTGTATAAACAGAAACCAGCAGAGGTGACCGCTTTAAAAACATAATATCTGATTTAACCCCGAGCACAAGCTCGCTGTGGTCTATTCCTCCGTTACGCTCCGAGAGTAGATGTTTCCAGAACCAGGAGACGCTCCGAGAGTAGATGTTTCCAGGAGACGCTCCGAGAGTAGATGTTTCCAGAACCAGGAGACGCTCCGAGAGTAGATGTTTCCAGGAGACGCTCCGAGAGTAGATGTTTCCAGGAGACGCTCCGAGAGTAGATGTTTCCAGAACCAGGAGACGCTCCGAGAGTAGATGTTTCCAGGAGACGCTCCGAGAGTAGATGTTTCCAGGAGACGCTCCGAGAGTAGATGTTTCCAGGAGACGCTCCGAGAGTAGATGTTTCCAGGAGACGCTCCGAGAGTAGATGTTTCCAGAACCAGGAGACGCTCCGAGAGTAGATGTTTCCAGTAGACGCTCCGAGAGTAGATGTTTCCAGGAGACGCTCCGAGAGTAGATGTTTCCAGAACCAGGAGACGCTCCGAGAGTAGATGTTTCCAGGAGACGCTCCGAGAGTAGATGTTTCCAGAACCAGGAGACGCTCCGAGAGTAGATGTTTCCAGAACCAGGAGACGCTCCGAGAGTAGATGTTTCCAGGAGACGCTCCGAGAGTAGATGTTTCCAGAACCAGTAGACGCTCCGAGAGTAGATGTTTCCAGGAGACGCTCCGAGAGTAGATGTTTCCAGGAGACGCTCCGAGAGTAGATGTTTCCAGAACCAGGAGACGCTCCGAGAGTAGATGTTTCCAGAACCAGTAGACGCTCCGAGAGTAGATGTTTCCAGGAGACGCTCCGAGAGTAGATGTTTCCAGAACCAGGAGACGCTCCGAGAGTAGATGTTTCCAGAACCAGGAGACGCTCCGAGAGTAGATGTTTCCAGGAGACGCTCCGAGAGTAGATGTTTCCAGGAGACGCTCCGAGAGTAGATGTTTCCAGAACCAGGAGACGCTCCGAGAGTAGATGTTTCCAGGAGACGCTCCGAGAGTAGATGTTTCCAGGAGACGCTCCGAGAGTAGATGTTTCCAGAACCAGGAGACGCTCCGAGAGTAGATGTTTCCAGGAGACGCTCCTAGAGTAGATGTTTCCAGTAGACGCTCCGAGAGTAGATGGTTCCAGAACCAGGAGACGCCCCGAGAGTAGATGTTTCCAGAACCAGGAGACGCTCCGAGAGTAGATGTTTCCAGGAGACGCTCCTAGAGTAGATGTTTCCAGAACCAGGAGACGCTCCGAGAGTAGATGTTTCCAGGAGACGCTCCGAGAGTAGATGTTTCCAGAACCAGGAGACGCTCCGAGAGTAGATGTTTCCAGGAGACGCTCCGAGAGTAGATGTTTCCAGTAGACGCTCCGAGAGTAGATGTTTCCAGGAGACGCTCCGAGAGTAGATGTTTCCAGGAGACGCTCCGAGAGTAGATGTTTCCAGTAGACGCTCCGAGAGTAGATGTTTCCAGGAGACGCTCCGAGAGTAGATGTTTCCAGGAGACGCTCCGAGAGTAGATGTTTCCAGGAGACGCTCCGAGAGTAGATGTTTCCAGGAGACGCTCCGAGAGTAGATGTTTCCAGGAGACGCTCCGAGAGTAGATGTTTCCAGGAGACGCTCCGAGAGTAGATGTTTCCAGTAGACGCTCCGAGAGTAGATGTTTCCAGGAGACGCTCCGAGAGTAGATGTTTCCAGGAGACGCTCCGAGAGTAGATGTTTCCAGTAGACGCTCCGAGAGTAGATGTTTCCAGGAGACGCTCCGAGAGTAGATGTTTCCAGGAGACGCTCCGAGAGTAGATGTTTCCAGGAGACGCTCCGAGAGTAGATGTTTCCAGGAGACGCTCCGAGAGTAGATGTTTCCAGAACCAGGAGACGCTCCGAGAGTAGATGTTTCCAGGAGACGCTCCGAGAGTAGATGTTTCCAGTAGACGCTCCGAGAGTAGATGTTTCCAGGAGACGCTCCGAGAGTAGATGTTTCCAGTAGACGCTCCGAGAGTAGATGTTTCCAGGAGACGCTCCGAGAGTAGATGTTTCCAGGAGACGCTCCGAGAGTAGATGTTTCCAGGAGACGCTCCGAGAGTAGATGTTTCCAGGAGACGCTCCGAGAGTAGATGTTTCCAGGAGACGCTCCGAGAGTAGATGTTTCCAGAACCAGGAGACGCTCCGAGAGTAGATGTTTCCAGGAGACGCTCCGAGAGTAGATGTTTCCAGGAGACGCTCCGAGAGTAGATGTTTCCAGGAGACGCTCCGAGAGTAGATGTTTCCAGGAGACGCTCCGAGAGTAGATGTTTCCAGAACCAGGAGACGCTCCGAGAGTAGATGTTTCCAGGAGACGCTCCGAGAGTAGATGTTTCCAGGAGACGCTCCGAGAGTAGATGTTTCCAGGAGACGCTCCGAGAGTAGATGTTTCCAGGAGACGCTCCGAGAGTAGATGTTTCCAGGAGACGCTCCGAGAGTAGATGTTTCCAGAACCAGGAGACGCTCCGAGAGTAGATGTTTATGACGGAGTCGTTGATTATGAGGGCGAGTAAATGATGAAAAAAGAATGATGATTTTTATATTTATATCGGTGTCATAATCATAATCCGATTGCTCTGATGAAACAGTGGATGAGAAGAAGTCTCCATGCTCCTTTTAAAACAGCTGGTTATTGTGATGTAAAACATGAAACTAAGATAATTCATATCAGAACTTTTGCACCTTAATGTCACTGAAAACCAAAATGACACATTTCAGAGAAGAAAGATCTTAGAAACTTGAAATAACCTGTGTAAGTGTGTGTGTGTGTGTGTGGGGGGGGGGGGGGTATGGCAAAAATATCACATCTCGATTTTTTTTTTTTTCAGCAAAATCACGATTAATGATTTTATCACGATTCTTTTTCATGTTGGTTTCACTATTTTGCCAGTGACTGAGCATTACAGCCACACTAATGTCCCTGTAAGTCTTACAAAGTAACAAAATATGAAATAAAAAAGAATGGCAGACATTTAGGCCAAAGTGGCGAAGATAAAAATATTTGTCATTATTTTCTTTGTTAGAACAAAGAACAAAGATACACATCACACACAACATGATATACACAACATGATATACAAATATTATAAACAGTGCTTTATTTTTCAGCTACAGGAGTATTTAACTGTAGCGTTGAAGAAAGAAATTAAATGAACAAATATAAAAATAAAACACTACGTAAATTATACCCTGATTCTTATTAAAGCTAATATTATGAGTGATTTTCTCTGTTTTTAGTTGTTTTATTAGCATTAAAGGGATATTTCCCCCCAAAAATGTGATTTTATATAACAATAATATAAATATAAAGTGAAAGTAAACATTTGAGAGAAAATGTGCGTCAGTCTTAAAGTGACAGTAGCCTAATAGTAAACATGCTGCCTCTAAAGGCTTAGTTCACCCAAAAATGAAAATGCTGTCAGTGATTACTCTCCCTCATGTTGTTCCAGACCCGTAAGACTCTCGTTCATCTTCGGAACACAAATTAAGATATTTTTGATTATATCTGCGAGCTGGCTCACTCCTCCATAGGCTTCTCTGGGATCAAAACTTGCCGGCCCAGAAAGTTAGTAAAGACAATGTTTAGAATAGTCCGAGTGACTACATTGGCTCAACCTTACGTTTATCAAGCGACGAGAATACTTTTTGTGCGCAAAAAAAACTAAATCTGGTTTGTGCCGGTCTGGATCTGGTTTGTGCCGGTCTGGATCTGGTTTGTGCCGGTCTGGATCTGGTTTGTGCCGGTCTGGATCTGGTTTGTGTCGGTCTGGATCTGGTTTGTGCCGGTCTGGATCTGGTTTGTGCCGGTCTGGATCTGGTTTGTGCCGGTCTGGATCTGGTTTGTGTCGGTCTGGATCTGGTTTGTGTCGGTCTGGATCTGGTTTGTGCCGGTCTGGATCTGGTTTGTGTCGGTCTGGATCTGGTTTGTGCCAGTCTGGATCTGGTTTGTGTCGGTCTGGATCTGGTTTGTGCTGGTCTGGATCTGGTTTGTGTCGGTCTGGATCTGGTTTGTGCCGGTCTGGATCTGGTTTGTGTCGGTCTGGATCTGGTTTGTGTCGGTCTGGATCTGGTTTGTGCCGTTCTGGACCTGGTTTGTGTCGGTCTGGATCTGGTTTGTGCCGGTCTGGATCTGGTTTGTGTCGGTCTGGATCTGGTTTGTGCCGGTCTGGATATGGTTTGTGTCGGTCTGGATCTGGTTTGTGCCGGTCTGGATCTGGTTTGTGTCGGTCTGGATCTGGTTTGTGCCGGTCTGGATCTGGTTTGTGTCGGTCTGGATCTGGTTTGTGCCGGTCTGGATATGGTTTGTGTCGGTCTGGATCTGGTTTGTGCCGGTCTGGATCTGGTTTGTGCCGGTCTGGATCTGGTTTGTGCCGGTCTGGATCTGGTTTGTGCCGGTCTGGATCTGGTTTGTGTCGGTCTGGATCTGGTTTGTGCCGGTCTGGATCTGGTTTGTGCCGGTCTGGATCTGGTTTGTGCCGGTCTGGATTCCTCCACTCGTGTGATAAAGCTGTTGATCGCGCGGGTGTTTTTGGAGGGGGATTCTCAGCTGAGTGACTCAACAATCCACTGGTTGTTTCTGTCTGATTCGTGACAGATTTAGAAATGTTGAAAGTGTTGAAAGTGATGCTGCATTGACCTTTTGACATTTAGAGTTTGTAGGAAATGGTTTCTGTTGTGTGTGTGTTTCCAAAACTTTATGAGCATGCCGACTGAGTCCCGTAGCAGATTTACGGCCTCAGACATGAAACAGCAGAAATGCATCTATTCAAAGGTAGAGCAAACAGAGAAATGGAAAACTAATGATCATTTCAAGAATAGCAAGTGTTTTCTGTGTTGAAAGAGTTGAGTTGTGTGTCCTGATGCCCTCTGGGGGTCGTGCTCAGATCCTTCCTCTTCTCCTGTCAGTCACAGATATTTGATCATGACACACAGGCTTCGCTCAATCTGAATCTGAATCTGAATCTGAATCTGGTGTCAGTGTAAAGATCAGTGAGCAGTGAACGCGTGTCTGTGTCAGCGCTGAATAGATTCACTGTCTAACACTCCTTCATTAGGTTTATCTTTTCCCATTATTGAGATGTTGTGTGTGTTCCTGATGTCTTTCTCTCATTCTGCAGCACTTCAGTTGTTTTTAAATGTGATTTATGAAGAAACATTAATTGAAATAGCAGCTGCCTTTACTGTGAACTAACGTGATCATTTTTATTAACTAATATTAAAGTTAATGTCACATGCTGTCAGAAGATATCGCTCATTGTTAGCTAACATTAGGTCAAGGTCAAATTTATTTATATGAATGCTGACCAAAGTGCTGCACAACAGACATAACAAAATATCATCATACAATACAATTTAAATACTAATAAAAATATCAGAAGAAAAACATAGATTAGAAACACAGAAAAGAATAGATTTAATACAAAACATCATCAAGCAAATAAATAAAACAATTAAAACTAAAAGTGTAATCAGATTAAGCATAAGCCTGATAATAATAATGTGTTTTAAGAGATGGTTTGAATATGGATAGAGTAGGGGATGATCTACTGGAAAAAGGTTGATCAGTAATATCTGGGTTTGGATCAGAGCGTTCTCTAGGAGAGCAGGAATGGAGAAGATCTGAGTATGGGGGAAAGACCATGAAGTGCTTTAAATACAGATACTAAAACCTTCAAATCAACTCCGAATTGAACAGGTAACCAGTGCTAACACAGGTGTGATGTGTGTCTCCAAATCACTAAAACTCGGGTCATTTTAAAGCTTGCGAAATCCCCTAATCTGCAGAAAACCGGCTTTGACTACACAGTTGATTTGTTTGTCAAATTTTAACTCCGGATCAAGGATAACTCCCAGATTTTAAACTTTATCACGAATGTTATCTTGAAGGAGGCCCAGGGTGTGACTTACATTATTTAAGAGGTGTGAAGGGCCAAACAACATAACTTCAGTCTTTTTCTGATTTAGTTGAAGGAAATTGTTGTCCATCCCAGTCTTAATGTCCTCTAAACAAGCTAGCGAAGAGGACCTAATTTTAGAGGAAAATACAGCTGAGAATCACCGGCATAAATATGATATGAAACTTTTATGGGACTCAGAAATAAGCCGCAGAGAGAGAGTAAATAGAGAAAATAAGGTTGGACCCAGAATAGAGCCCTGGGGAACCCCACAAGTGACGGGAACTGAGCTTGAGGAAAATACTCCGATTTCCACCGAAAAACTCCTGTTTGTTAGTTATAAAGCATGAACTAATGTTAACAAATAAGGCCTTTATTTTTATAATGTTACCAAGATTTTTGTCCAGCTAACAAACATTCCCATCAAGTTGTGAAAACGTTATTTATCAATGTTCTCTGAACGTTCAAAACATCCAGTTGTTTAAAAAATGTTTTTAAAACTTTTTTTCTTTCTTGGTTATGTGAACGTTAAGGGAACATTCAATTGTATCATTTTTCAAACATTATGAGAACGTTACTTTTGAATGTTTTACTGAACGTTCTGCAACAAGTAGCAACATTTAAAAAAGCAGACAAACATCCAGCTAAAACGTTCCATGAACGATGTATGAATAATATTGTTGATGTTTTGAGAACATTATTAAAGAGCAGATACTCTGAGCGGAAGAGCGTTTGTTCATAACTGTGCCAGATCCTTCTCTGGTCTAGAGTCTGCTCTGCATCGATCTAAAATATATACTTTCAAAACTCCTCAATTTAACCATCGAGAGTTTATAGGCGGCACTTTTAAAAACACTAAAGCAGACGACGAAATCAGTCTGTATTTTAAAGTCATGTTTCTGCTGAACACACACACACACACACACACACACACACACACACACACACACACACACACTGCAAAGGCGGTTTCCTGTGTCTTTATCTTTCTCCCACTCTCACCCCGTTTCTGCTTCTGTTTACACCAGCCTCCTCCTCTTCCTCTTCTGTTCTCTCTCTCCGTTTCTCATCCTCTCGTTCTCTCTCTATGACACATCACTCCCCCTCCTGTCTCAATCCACAACTCTGATTTCATGCTTTTCTTCTGTTTCTGCACGAGCTTCCGGTCGTTTCCCCTGCCGCGCTCCTTCAATCTGTCTCTGGATCTGCACACACACACACACACACACACACACTCTCCCACTCGCTGCGTTTCTTGTGTGTTTTCGAAGAACACGTCTGTATTTAGACTGAGGAAAGTGGCCTGTTTTCTTTTTTTAGATTGTGGGATTTTTCCTCAAATCTCAGACCCCAGATTCTTTCCTCTCCGCGTCGCTTTGTTCTTCTCTTCTCATGTGCTTCTGTTGAGAACAGCCGCGTCGGATCAGGTTCACGTTTTTGGCCTTTTAAAGTGTTTAATTTTGTGCAAATGTCAAGTCTGCTTTATTTCTGCAGCGCTTTATGCAACAGAAATTGTTTCAGCTTCAAACAGGAAAGTAACAGAATCACAATTCATCAAATATGAGACCGGCACAATATCAACAAGCTTTCAATCTGTATTATAGATGGTTTATGTTACACTCTATCGGTGACCTTGATGATGATGATGATGATGATGATGATGATTTTCAGTATAAATAATTCCCATCAGAATTCAGGAAAGCTTTAATACGCTTAAATGTCACATATCATTGATGATACATAATAATAATAAAATAATGTACATGATCTTTAAAAAAAAATAGTGTTTAAGATAAATATATATTAAAAAAAAATTCTGATGAACACAAAAGAAGATATTTTGAGAAATATCTCAGTGTTTTGTCCATATAATGAAAGTCAATGGGGTCCAATTTTTTTGTGGATTCTCAATGTTATTCTAAATTTCTTCTTTTGCAATTTGTGCACATCAATGAAGGTTAAACAATCGGTTTTATACGTGGTTTATGTCACAGTGTCTCCGTGACATTGTTGATGATGATGGTGACGAGATGTTGCTGAGTCTCATTTTGAATTTTGTTGAATTTTTTTTTTCAAGGGTTTTTATTGTGCGCATCAACAAAGTTTGAACAATCCATTTTATAGGCGTGTCAGTGACTTTGACAATGCTTGCTTTCTTCAGTGAAACTTAAAAGAACATATTTTGAGAAATGTCTGTTTTTGTCCATATAATGAAAGTCAGTGGGGTCCAATATTGTTTGATTCCGAATGTGCACATCAATGAAGTTTAAACGATCTGTTTTGGAGGTGGTTTGTTACACTGTATCAGTGATGATGATGATGATGATGATGAGACGTTGCTGAGTCTCATTTTTGCTGCATTGAATTTTGATTAATTTCTTTTTGAGCAGTCCGTTGTAAAGGTGTTTGATGCGACAGTGATCTCGATGATGATGATGAGTGAATCTGATGCCGTCAGTCTCGCAGGAAACGGACACACAGGAAGTGCTTGAGGAGCGCAGCGAGTGTGTGTGTGTGTGTGTGTCTCATCCAGCCCTCAGTTCCACATTAATAATGAAGCGTCCCTCGTTCAAAAACTCCCCAATGCAGCTTCTCAATGGCCTACTTTCAGTCACCGCAGCCGACAGCAGAGAACCCTCTCCTCCAGGTGTGTGTGTGTGTGTGTGTGTGTGTGTGTGTGTGTGTGTGTGCGAGAGAGAGAGGACGTTTTCACTGCAAGAATCACTTTTTAATAAATCATACATCTTACAGTATCAGGACATTGAGGGACCAACATAGACTTTTGCACTCTTAAAAATAGAAGTTTAAAAGCGTGTTTTTCTCACTGATGCCGTAGAAGAACCATTCTTTAATTCCCCAATAAATCATGATCAGTGATCAGTTCTTAGAGAACCATTTTTTCTTAGAGTGAAGAACATTTAAAGAACTTTTAGTGGTTCCATTGATGTTACAGTTTTTTAAACTGCTTACACACTAAAAGTGTGTGAAATCATTCACTCCTGAATCTAATCTGTGAACCTGCGGCACGATCTCTGCTTTACACACTTCT
>CM040803.1:449249-486749 GCA_022829025.1 Squalius cephalus | reverse complement strand
CTTCAAAGTCTCGACACGATCCAGCCGAGGAATAAGAGTCTCATCTAGACCCATTTTAGAACAAAATAAACATTTATATACTTATAACCACAGATGCTGGTCTTTTAGCTGTGATGCGCCACACATTACGCAATCAGGTTGAAAGGTCAGTATATGCAGTAAATTCCTGGAATGTTTTCCTAATTTCTTTTCGACTGAAGAAAGAAAGACATGAACATCTTGGATGACGTGGTGGTGGGGGGGGGGGGGGGGGAGTAAATTATCTGGAAATTTTAATTCTGAACTAATCCTTTAATCTCGCTTGTTTCCCGTCTCAGGAATGACAAGCTGAAGATCCACATGCGCAAGCACACGGGTGAGCGCCCGTATCCGTGTCCCAGCTGTCCCGCACGGTTCCTGCACTCCTACGACCTGAAGAACCACCTCTCGCTCCACAGCGGCGACCGGCCCTTCGAGTGCCCGCTGTGCCACAAGGCCTTCGCCCGCGAGGACCATCTTCAGCGGCACCGGAAGGGCCACAGTTGCCTGGAGCTCCGGACCCGCCGGCCCCGGCGCGGCCCCGGCCCGGATCCGGGAGCGTCTCCTCCCACGGAACCCTTTGGCCTCCATCAGCAGCTCCCGGACCACATGAGCGCCGTCGCAGGGCTCCTCGAGGGCCACGGCGGACCCGTCCCGGGGGTTCCCCTGCTGGCCGGCTCCCGGATGCCCTTTCCGGAGCTGTTGTGGCGAGCCGTCGCCGGACCTCTGGGAAAATCCCTGGAAAAACCCGAAGGAGACTCGTCTCCGCACGGGAGTGGCTCCGTCACACACAGAACGTGGGAAGAGGAGGATGAGGAGCAGGAAGTTGCTGGCGAAGAGGAAGAGTGACGTGTGTGTGTGTGTGTGTGTGTGTGTGTGTGTGTGTGTGTGTTCCATCATATATCAGTGGTGTAGTCGCATCATCTTCTGTTTCTGGTGCTGGTGGAGCTCATGAAGAATCACGCAGGGTCTTGTTTTGTGCTTCGTTTCTGCGGTTCAGGGTTTTTGTATGAATCCAAGATTGACTGTTTAATGTTCACGCTATGCAAGATTTCAACACGATGGAGTGATTGAACAAACTTGATTTAAAAAAACAAAAACAACTTGAGTTAAGAATGTAAATGAGGCGGAGAGGGGGCGTGGCCTTGCTCTAAGCGGACGTTTATATCGCCACCTACTGGCGCTCAGGACATCATGACGGGGAATATACTGTAGCTGCTCTTAAATTAGCCTTTTCCAAATAAAAAGTTTGGAATTTATTTTTTCTTTAAATGATAGAATTTCCTTTCATACCAAAGAATATTGGTTAGTAAATGAGATTAATTATATGTCAATGAATTTTTCAGATATTTGTAGCCTTTAAATGTGTTTTTTTTTCTCTGTCTGTCGTCTTTGAGGGAAAGACTTAAAAAGGACCAGGTCTCAGTTCTCACACATTTAAAGGGCTTTCAGGACTTGAGAATCTTAATCGGACGCATTTGTTTGATTTTCGTTTACGGCGGTTTTTGCCTGTTGGAGAGGATGAGCTTGATTTCATCCTGAGTTTATTTTAGAGGATGCGTCTGGTTTTCCTGCACACTCATTTTCTTTAAAGAAGGTGACATGGCAGGATGGAGAATTCTTTTGTATACTATTCTATTTATTTATTTGTCGGTTTGATATTTATTGTGACTTTCCTGGTTGAGGCGCTTGGGTTATTCTGCATCTTCTCTTCCTTAGAAGAATCGAATCTTCCTTCTCTTCGCTTCCTTCAAGAGCGACTCCTTGAGTCTATAAGTTTAGTCGGAGCAACTCATTGAGTCTTTAAGTCTGAGTGACTCCTTGAGTCTATAAGTTTAGTCGGAGCAACTCACTGAGTCTTTAAGTCTGAGCGACTCCTTGAGTCTTTGAGTTTAGTCGGAGCGACTCATTGAGTCTTTAAGTCTGAGTGACTCCTTGAGTCTTTGAGTTTAGTCGGAGCAACTCATTGAGTCTTTAAGTCTGAGTGACTCCTTGAGTCTTTGAGTTCAGACTGAGCGACTCCTTGAGTCTTTGAGTTTAGTCGGAGCAACTCATTGAGTCTTTAAGTCTGAGTGACTCCTTGAGTCTATAAGTTTAGTCGGAGCAACTCATTGAGTCTTTAAGTCTGAGTGACTCCTTGAGTCTTTGAGTTTAGTCGGAGCGACTCATTGAGTCTTTAAGTCTGAGTGACTCCTTGAGTCTTTGAGTTTAGTCGGAGCAACTCATTGAGTCTTTAAGTCTGAGTGACTCCTTGAGTCTTTGAGTTCAGACTGAGCGACTCCTTGAGTCTATAAGTTTAGTCGGAGCAACTCCTTGAGTCTTTAAGTCTGAGTGACTCCTTGAGTCTTTGAGTTCAGACTGAGCGACTCCTTGAGTCTATAAGTTTAGTCGGAGCAACTCCTTGAGTCTTTAAGTCTGAGTGACTCCTTGAGTCTTTGAGTTCAGACTGAGCGACTCCTTGAGTCTTTGAGTTTAGTCGGAGCAACTCCTTGAGTCTTTAAGTCTGAGTGACTCCTTGAGTCTTTGAGTTCAGACTGAGCGACTCCTTGAATATCTGAGTCTTTGAGTTCATTGGGAGCGACTCCTGGAGGATCGGTTCTGCCTTTCTCCTGGTGATGGCCTCAGGCAGACGCGGCTGAAGCCGGATCAGATGTAGACGCTCAGGTGCTGTAGAGAACTGAGATTCAGATGTCCTCTCTTTGCAAGTTTTGCACATTGAATTCTGATTAAAAGTACAATCGCCTCCGATGACCAGCATAGAATCAGACAGAATGGAACGTGGAGGAGCCTTGCCTTTCTTAAAGCAAATACATATCTGAGATATTTTTGAGATTATACAATTATTTGCATTATATGAAACGAGTCATTAATGGCGTCAACTATAGCTTTAGCCGCTTTCTTTTCGCTCTTCGACCTTGCACATCAAATCGACCTACAGTCTCAATAAGACACACGCCGAGCCTCATGGGAAGCGTGTCGGGATGCATTCTGGGATTTTCGTCGGGTGTTAGTTACTGTACTGCTGACAGTAGGGAAACTACCCAAAGAGGTTTATTTGCACTAAAACGGAATCTTTGTGTTGTGAAATATTATCTTGTTCCACTTATGATGATTGTAAATCCTCAATTTCTCCACAAAAAAAAAAACTCTTTGCATCATGAATATTAAGTACTCCGCTGAATTTTTATATGTAAAAAGGTCAAGCTGCCTTAGTTTATTTTTTATTTTATTTTTTGCAACTATTCTCAGGAAATCTTGAGCCATGCACTAAAGTGGTTATGCAAATGTTTGGTGAATATTAATTTATTGTATATATTTGTGCTTGGAAATATGAACGCCCTGTTATTAAGTAAAGTCTCTTCCAAAGACATTGTTTATTCACTGATGTAACTGAATCTGAGTTGTTTCGTATGTTGTGAGTGATTCGGGTGACGGGACGGGCTCCTGCTCAAAGCCTTCAATCAGGGATCTGTGTTCTGCTCAGAGTCAAATCTCATTTCTCATGTTGTACAAATGAAGAGCAAATAAACAAAGATTTACGTTGAGTCGACTCTGCTGCCTCCTGCTGGTCCTTCATCACACACAAGCTCAGTGTTTTTGTCTCCTGTGGTTAATGTGTTCCTGGCGCGCGTGATCTTACGACGTGACGTCACCGCGTTCTAATTAATATTCATGAGCGGCTCCTCGAATTCTGGTGCAGGAATATACATCTTCACTATTGATTCTTTAAACATGTTCTTTTAAAACTTGTGCGTTTTTTCTATGCTATTACCAAAAATTATATTATTTTATAGCTATATGTCTGCAAAGTTAGGGGTAAGTTTACCTAATGTAAAAAATATCTCTATCTATCTATATGTTTTTAATTGTATTTTTCATGCCAAAGTTTGCTGTGGAATTTTGCCTTATGATGGTAATGTCATGAAATCCGAGGACAGCTATATTTGTGCTGAAAATGCCTTTCACAAAAAAGAAAAATGGATTGAAAACTGGCCTTTGTTGGAATCTAGAAGAAATGTCAAAGTGTGGGTTTGATTTTACCATTAAAACACCGTAATAAGCTGTTTAAGTAGCATTACTCGATACATAACCTATTCTTAAGTGTACATGCTCAGCTATTTATAAAACAATTATGGGCTGAACCTTGAATATTGTTCATTGTTTTGACTAAATGTATTTGTAGTTTAGTATTTTGGCGGGGTTTTCCCCTTTTGTTTTTGTTAAATATTAATCTGAAGTGGAAGTTATAAGGTGAATAGTTAATGAGTTTCCTGTAAACCCCACTTTGAATTAAAATGTGAGAATCGTGTAATAATAATCGTCACTCATATTATAGATGAATTCAGCGTTAGTTTAGTTTCTGTTTTGTAAAATGATTATTGTCACAATCAACACTGTAGTGCCTAATATTTTATAATAACCTACAACAATACAGCAGTGAAGCACACACACACACGACACAAGCCTATAATCTTATTTCCCTCTGCCGAGTCCGAGAACTTGACGGGGTTTTAGTTCCACCTGCTGGTGACGAGCATGATAATATTTTATATTTGTTTATTATATTTTTTTTTTATTTCATTAGCAAATTAGTAATTTATTTTTTCTTTTGTATTATTTTGACTCTGTGATTTCTGTATTAAGAATAAAAATGTAAATAAAATTAAAAAAAACATTTGTGAGGGGAGTTTGTCAGATGGGTTCTGCGCATGCGCGATGTTAGCGGAAGTGACGTAGGCGGCAGTGTTTCCGTTGATGGTGTGTCTGCTCGAGCGTCAGATCGTTTCTGATCGTTTCGATTTATCGTGATCAGAAGCATAAACTCTACACGACAGATGTCATTCGGTGTCCCGCACAGCGGCGGGTGAGTGTGTGTGTGTGAGTGTGTGTGTTCGGTCGCTCGCGGCGCGTGTAAAGAGTTCGACGGCTCTGCTAATGGCGGGTGTTACGTAACAACAAACCGTCATTAGCAGAGACATATAAACATAATTCATCAGATATCAGATCATCATATGTTCCGTGCTGTCGAGGTTTATCATACAGTACTATGGTAATACCGTGATGTTTGGTCCCAGAGAACAGTGTGAAGTGTGTGTGATCAACATTCATTATTACCATGGTAACTTACACATCAGAAGTGCAGTGTTTGATCTGATAATACTGACATACTCGCGTTCAATTAATGTGTCAAAGTGTTCATCTTCATCCAATCAGTGAAGTCATGGAAGTTCATTGATCAATCTGTGTGTGTGTGTGTGTGTGTGTGTGTGTGTGTGTGTGTGGAACAGGGCTCTCTCAAATGTGATTCAGGGATGCGATTCTCAAATAATAATCTAAAAATAATAATGATGATGATGTGTTTGTGTTTATCAGGCGGCGCAGTAAGTGGGACCAGGCCGGCCCGGGGTCCTCGGGTTCCTCGGGTTGTCCTGATGGAGGTTCTGCTCCCACTGGAGCTCTGGACGCCGCGGCCGCTGTCGCTGCTAAGATCAACGCTATGCTAGTGGCTAAAGGAAAGCTCAAGCCGTCTCAGATCAACAGCGCCGCTCCTGCTGATAAAGTCAGTCCTGCTCATATCTCAGAGTTCTGTAGAGCTGTCACTCACGCTCATCTGCTCTTCTGTAGAGCTGTCACTCACACACACCAGTTTTATATAATATTTGAGAGTCTGATTACAAAACCAAAAGTCTCACCATTAAAGTCACGACCCAATCACACAATAATGATGATGTTCTCGTTATAATGTTCTGTAGCCGATATGACAGATCTGCACATGTTGCTCTGAACTCTGAATTTTCCTTTTTTGAAGTGATGCCAATCATATTTCAAGCACTTCAGAGCCATCATGTCTAACAGTCGCATCAGAAGCGTCTCAGCTGGAGGAAATAATACATTATCGGCTTTAATATATTTAATATTGTGCCGATAACGTTAATAATGATCATATATCGGCGGGTGCTGTGGCTGATATATCGTGATCAGTAATAGAGTTCAGTGCAGCACAAGCCTGTGTCAGCGGCTTCATGACAGTATAATGAGAACACGACTGTTCCCCAACGGAGTTTCTCCTCCATTACCGTTAGGGCTGTCTAAACAACACCGTTCTCAACTAGAAACGTAAAACTTTTTATGCGTTTTGGCCGTTCGTCTACACGTCAAAACGTGAATCTCTGAGGACGATGCCGTCATGCACATGCGTGTTACGTGTTCAGGCTATAGTGTTTCATCGCCATCTACTGGCCAGGCAGAGTACTGCAGGGGGTTTGTTTTCGCGGATCCGTGTGAATGGGGATCGGTCTGACAGTGGTGTCGTCTGTGCGCGGAAAAACCTCTCCGTTTTAAGCATATCGATGTCGTGTAAACGTACTCCAAGTTCGCTTACGGATTCACAGCCTTTTGTGCAATTGTAAGTTGTAATATAATGTTTATTTTGTGTATATATCGCCGGGATAAAAGTGAGATTTAAACACTGATATCTTCAAAATAGAGAAAAGTCATCTTTCGGAAAGCAACGACGCTTCAGATAAAGATTGGATCGATTACACCGTTACACCAGTAGGTGGCGACGAGTGACTGTTCAAACGTATCATTGAATCATTCATCCAAGAGATTTGTTTAAAAACGCTGATTCATCCTGTAATGAAACAAGTGAAGACTCTCGGCTTCTTCGACTTGAAGCGGCGATCGGTGAATGACATCACAGCACTGAGAGCCAATGACATCACAGCACTGAGAGCCAATGACATCACAGCACTGAGAGCCAATGACATCACAGCACTGAGAGCCAATAGAGTCAGAGACAATTTATATGAGACATGCCACTTCCTCAATCCTCAATACAACTATATAAGGAAAACCCGTAACGGCAAAGATGGCGGTTGTATGCACATGTCCCGCCCCTCCCGCTGGAAAGCCAATCATATGCTTTTAACAGTCATCAGCTGACCACTAAGGAGCGAATGTACAGTGACGTGACATAACTGCCATATTCAACCTGTGCTTTCGCGCTGTGGCTGGCGCTGAGCCAAAGACGGACGCGCTCAGCGCTTGTCATAGGCTATATCACAACTGTTCAGTGTTTTAACCACATAATGTTTATTTTAGGTTTCAGACATTTAAATACATTGTTTAAGTGCTTGGCACAACACCGGCATTCTGGATAGAGACGTAAATGAAGTTTGGTGTCCTGAACGTGAACCCTTGCGCATGCGTAGTAAAGGTATAACCTGTGGGGGAAAAAGGCATTCTAAACCTTATTTTGGGGCAAAGTCATCAAACTTTTTCAGCGATTTTTATCATATTTTACTGCTGTTTCTATACATGCAGTTTTTATGTCCCAGTGACCAGTGAAAGTGCAGTTCTGACTCTCTGCCCATTCATTTAGATAGGAGCCTGGTCTTGTTAGTCCGAAATAGCTGCCCGGAGGCGTTGCCAAGATGGCGGCCGAGTGGCACGACTTGCCTAAAAGGACTTTGATAGAGTAGACGGCTCCTCACGCTTCTGATTCGCTCTCGCGGTCCTGTGATGTCATTCACCGATCGGTCTTGTCTTTGAATGACAGCTCTGTTTGTGCTTCAGTTTAATTTAACAGGAAACACTAAATAAACCCGAGTGTGAGGAGGAGACGCACACTG
Organism: Squalius cephalus; assembly: GCA_022829025.1. Classification (NCBI taxonomy): domain Eukaryota; kingdom Metazoa; phylum Chordata; class Actinopteri; order Cypriniformes; family Leuciscidae; genus Squalius; species Squalius cephalus. The sequence goes on along the minus strand of CM040803.1, from coordinate 479,097 downwards.
ATGATGTTCACCTGTGTGTGTGTGTGTGTGTGTGTGAGGAGGAGACGCACACTGATGATGTTCACCTGTGTGTGTGTGTGTGTGTGTGTGAGGAGGAGACGCACACTGATGATGTTCACCTGTGTGTGTGTGTGTGTGTGTGTGTGTGTGTGAGGAGGAGACGCACACTGATGATGTTCACCTGTGTGTGTGTGTGTGTGTGTGTGTGTGTGTGAGGAGGAGACGCACACTGATGATGTTCACCTGTGTGTGTGTGTGAGGAGGAGACGCACACTGATGATGTTCACCTGTGTGTGTGTGTGTGTGTGTGTGTGTGTGAGGAGGAGACGCACACTGATGATGTTCACCTGTGTGTGTGTGTGTGTGTGTGTGTGAGGAGGAGACGCACACTGATGATGTTCACCTGTGTGTGTGTGTGTGTGTGTGTGTGTGTGAGGAGGAGACGCACACTGATGATGTTCACCTGTGTGTGTGTGTGTGTGTGTGTGAGGAGGAGACGCACACTGATGATGTTCACCTGTGTGTGTGTGTGTGTGTGTGTGTGAGGAGGAGACGCACACTGATGATGTTCACCTGTGTGTGTGTGTGTGTGTGTGTGTGTGAGGAGGAGACGCACACTGATGATGTTCACCTGTGTGTGTGTGTGTGTGTGTGTGTGTGAGGAGGAGACGCACACTGATGATGTTCACCTGTGTGTGTGTGTGTGTGTGTGTGTGAGGAGGAGACGCACACTGATGATGTTCACCTGTGTGTGTGTGTGTGTGTGTGTGTGAGGAGGAGACGCACACTGATGATGTTCACCTGTGTGTGTGTGTGTGTGTGTGTGTGTGTGTGTGAGGAGGAGACGCACACTGATGATGTTCACCTGTGTGTGTGTGTGTGTGTGTGTGAGGAGGAGACGCACACTGATGATGTTCACCTGTGTGTGTGTGTGTGTGTGTGTGTGTGTGTGTGTGTGAGGAGGAGACGCACACTGATGATGTTCACCTGTGTGTGTGTGTGTGTGTGTGTGTGTGAGTGAGGAGGAGACGCACACTGATGATGTTCACCTGTGTGTGTGTGTGTGTGTGTGTGTGTGTGTGTGTGTGTGTGTGTGTGTGTGTGTGTGAGGAGGAGACGCACACTGATGATGTTCACCTGTGTGTGTGTGTGTGTGTGAGGAGACGCACACTGATGATGTTCACCTGTGTGTGTGTGTGTGTGTGAGGAGACGCACACTGATGATGTTCACCTGTGTGTGTGTGTGTGTGTGTGTGTGGAGACGCACACTGATGATGTTCACCTGTGTGTGTGTGTGTGAGGAGGAGACGCACACTGATGATGTTCACCTGTGTGTGTGTGTGTGTGTGTGTGTGTGTGTGTGTGTGTGTGTGAGGAGACGCACACTGATGATGTTCACCTGTGTGTGTGTGTGTGTGTGTGTGTGAGGAGACGCACACTGATGATGTTCACCTGTGTGTGTGTGTGTGAGGAGGAGACGCACACTGATGATGTTCACCTGTGTGTGTGTGTGTGTGTGTGTGTGAGGAGACGCACACTGATGATGTTCACCTGTGTGTGTGTGTGTGAGGAGGAGACGCACACTGATGATGTTCACCTGTGTGTGTGTGTGTGTGTGTGTGTGTGTGTGTGTGTGAGGAGACGCACACTGATGATGTTCACCTGTGTGTGTGTGTGTGTGTGTGTGTGAGGAGACGCACACTGATGATGTTCACCTGTGTGTGTGTGTGTGAGGAGGAGACGCACACTGATGATGTTCACCTGTGTGTGTGTGTGTGTGTGAGGAGACGCACACTGATGATGTTCACCTGTGTGTGTGTGTGTGAGGAGGAGACGCACACTGATGATGTTCACGTGTGTGTGTGTGTGTGTGTGTGTGTGTGTGTGAGTGAGGAGGAGACGCACACTGATGATGTTCATCTGTGTGTGTGTGTGTGTGAGGAGGAGACGCACACTGATGATGTTCACCTGTGTGTGTGTGTGTGTGAGGAGGAGACGCACACTGATGATGTTCACCTGTGTGTGTGTGTGTGTGTGTGTGTGTGTGTGTGTGTGAGTGAGGAGGAGACGCACACTGATGATGTTCACCTGTAGGTTTCAGGTGTTGCTGGGAGTAAACTGAAGGATGATCTGGTGGTGGCGGAAGTGGAGATTAATGACGTCCCGCTGACCTGCCGAAATCTGCTGACCCGAGGACAGACTCAAGACGAGGTGAGAGCCGGATCAGGCCTGTGTGTGTGTGTGTGTGTGTGTGTGTGTGTGTGTGTGTGTGTTCTGTCCTCCGCTGGTGTCGCTCAGTCCTGATGTTCTCCACAGATCAGCAGAGTGAGTGGTGCCGCTGTGTCCACCAGGGGGCGCTACATGTCCTCGGAGGAGAAGAGCAAAGCACTGCCCAGGTGAGACGCTTCGTTCGTCACATGCACATCCTGATCAGTTCAGTCAGTTTGAGGAAGGAAGGCGATATCTTTGTCATATTACCCTTTCAATGGCAATTGCATGTGCTGCTCTTTATTGGTACCATTTTGTTTTATTAGTTTATTTTCTTTTATCTATTTAAATTTTTTAGAATTTGAAAGATAATAAAGATAGTGTTGGATAAGTGAGATCTCTGATTGTAGCCCTTGAAAGCCAATAAAGTAGTGCTTGAAAAGTCCTTGAAAGTCCTGGAATTTAATTTTACAGTGTCTTTACGAACTCTGCGATTGGATTGCAACAAGTATTCAGTAATTGCTTTAAATTCTAATGCATGTCTGTTGATCTCTCCACAGTGACCGTCCGCTGTATCTGCATGTGCAGGGCCAGACCCGAGACTTAGTGGACAGTGAGTGACAACACTGATGGAGGAGCTTCATCACGTGTGTGTGTGTGTGTGTGTGTGTTTAACATCATTCTGTGTGTGTGTGTGTGTGTGTGTGTAGAGGCCGTTAACAGGATTAAGGAGATCATCACTAACGGTGTAGTGAAGGCCGCCACCAACTCGACCTACAGCGGAGCGACGGTCACTGTGTACCAGCAGCCCGGATCCAGCACTTTACCCACAATCCCCTCTGCTGCACACAAACCACACTATACAGGAGGCGTGAGTACATGTGCGGTCACATCAGATGTGTGTTTCACAGCATGTTCACACAGCGTTCAGAACTTCTCTTAATAACAGCTCAGATCTATCTATCTAATACAAGTATCTGATTCCTGACCTCAAGTTATTAAATTGTTATAAAAATAAAAAACCCACAAGCAATCGTTCCTTGCGTGAGTGTTTTTTTATCCTGTTGATTTTTGTTCATGATATTGAGCTACAATTACATATTTTGCAATAAGACTAAATGTGAACGATATCTACTAATATCATCGAAATTAGGAATCGATTAGAATCAGAATCGATGAGCAGAATTGGAATCGTTAAAATTCGGACGAACCAGGCCTGTATGAGAAGGCACTGAGCTTTAATAATTTAAGTGTTAAAAGGTGTGAAATACAGCAGGGATCCTGCGAGTTATGAAACTGCAGCTGTGCTTGAGTTCAGATTCTTATGTTTTCTACTTTGAATGTCTCTTGCACAAGGTCTGCTTTTAAATATATTCATTCCTGTCACTTTGAACATTCAGCAACACGTGAACATGTCGGAGCCTCCAGAATAACTGAATGAATAACGGTGGAAGATGTTTCAGAACTGCTGTCAGCACCGCTAGTCTTAGTGTTTTCCGCATCCAACACACAGGATTGAGACTAACCCGTGTGTGTGTGTGTGTGTCCGTGTGTGTGTGTTCAGATGCACTATGTGCAGGATAAGGTGTTTGTGGGCCTGGATCAGGCGCTACACGGCTTCAGTGTGAAGGAGTGTGTGGAGGGTCCGGGCTGCTCGTATCTTCAGCACATTCAGGCAGAGACCGGGGCTAAAGTGTTCCTGCGGGGGAAAGGGTCCGGGTGCCTGGAGCCGGCGTCAGGGCGAGAGGCGTTCGAGCCTATGTACATATACATCAGGTGTGTACAGATCTCACACACACACACACACACACACACACACGCCTGGAGCCGGCGTCAGGGCGAGAGGCGTTCGAGCTCATGTACATATACATCAGGTGTGTGTACAGATCTCACACACACACACACACACACACACACACGCCTGGAGCCGGCGGCAGGGCGAGAGGCGTTCGAGCCTATGTACATATACATCAGGTGTGTGTACAGATCTCTCACACACACACACACACGCCTGGAGCCGGCGTCAGGGCGAGAGGCGTTCGAGCCTATGTACATATACATCAGGTGTGCACAGATCTCACACACACACACACACACACACACACGCCTGGAGCCGGCGTCAGGGCGAGAGGCGTTCGAGCCTATGTACATATACATCAGGTGTGCACAGATCTCACACACACACACACACACACACACACGCCTGGAGCCGGCGGCAGGGCGAGAGGCGTTCGAGCCTATGTACATATACATCAGGTGTGTGTACAGATCTCTCACACACACACACACACACACACACACACACACACACACACACACACGCCTGGAGCCGGCGTCAGGGCGAGAGGCGTTCGAGCCTATGTACATATACATCAGGTGTGTGTACAGATCTCTCACACACACACACACACACACACACACACACACACACACACACGCCTGGAGCCGGCGGCAGGGCGAGAGGCGTTCGAGCCTATGTACATATACATCAGGTGTGTACAGATCTCTCACACACACACACACACACACACGCCTGGAGCCGGCGGCAGGGCGAGAGGCGTTCGAGCCTATGTACATATACATCAGGTGTGTGTACAGATCTCACACACACACACACACACACACACACACACACACACACACACACACACGCCTGGAGCCGGCGTCAGGGCGAGAGGCGTTCGAGCCTATGTACATATACATCAGGTGTGTGTACAGATCTCACACACACACACACACACACACACACACGCCTGGAGCCGGCGTCAGGGCGAGAGGCGTTCGAGCCTATGTACTAGGGCTGAACGATATTCTGTTTTAACATCGACATCGCGATGTGCGAATGAGCGATAGTCACATCGCCGGAACATGCGATGTGAAGGGTAACGTTAGTACCCATAAGAGAACGGTAGCACACAGTAAACACGAGTTTGTTGTATGGCTTTTTGCTGGGGTGACATACGCGTTCTGCGTGCCTGCACAGTGATTGGTTCGCTCACCGCTCACAGCCAACATTCAAAAATGCGCGACGAAGAGGATCCGCCGCAAAAAAAAGTCAAAATCAGCTATTTGGGACTAGCCTATTTCGTCTACAAAAAGGAGGATGTTGACCAAAAAGAGGTAGGCTACTTTGCTGGAGTGTTATAAAGTTGTGGATGGTTGTCTTTTTTAAACATTCGTTTATTTTTCGTGTTCGCATTTATGAGGAAAAAACAATGTTACGTGATATTACGGACGCGACCGTTATGAAAGCGACACTAAAAGACTGCTTTAAAACTTTCACAGAGACCTCAAACAGAAAGCACAAAGCCTTTCTTTAAAACGAATTTCGTTTTGTATTAATTGTATCTTAATTTTAATCAGTATTTCATTATCCAATTTCCTGGATTTAATAATGATTAGCCTAATAATAATTAAATATAGCAGCCAGCGCCTGAACCTGAGATTAAGCTATGATCCATGAACCGAAACTCAGCGTAAAAGGTAGCCTACTCGCCTCACACACCTAAAAAAAAAAAAAAAAAGAAATATATCTATTATCTACAGAAATCTCTACTTTTAAACAGAACCATTAAAAAAATATAGCTATATTTAATCTGTATGAAAAGTGCATTTCTCCCGATCACTGCTGCGAAGATCGCGAGTCAGTATATTGTCAACTTCATCTTTACAGAAAACACTTGTTTATTAATAAACAATTAAAATGTCTCATTGTAATATTTTACATATTATTAATCATTACTTTTGCTGGGTCTAGGTGCCGTTTACATGAACGCGTCACTGAATCAGCACAGAAAACATAATTTTTCAGGTCCTAGAACCCGAAGAACGTTAGGTCCTGCGTAGAACGTTCACCGAATTCTGAGAGAAATATGTTTCTGGAATAAAATATTAAGTGGCCTTTTTGTTACTTGTAATGAAGCTTGCTTATTAGTGAAATTATTAATAACATGGAATGATAATTATTGACTTTAGCCTGGATTGATGGCTCGCAATATCGCGATATATATCGTTGGGAAAAAAATTTCGCAATGTAATTTTTTTTCCAATATCGTGCAGCCCTACTATGTACATATACATCAGGTGTGTACAGATCTCTCACACACACACACACACACACACACGCCTGGAGCCGGCGGCAGGGCGAGAGGCGTTCGAGCCTATGTACATATACATCAGGTGTGTACAGATCTCACACACACACACGCCTGGAGCCGGCGGCAGGGCGAGAGGCGTTCGAGCTCATGTACATATACATCAGGTGTGTGTACAGATCTCACACACACACACACACACACACACACACACGCCTGGAGCCGGCGTCAGGGCGAGAGGCGTTCGAGCCCATGTACATATACATCAGGTGTGTGTACAGATCTCACACACACACACACACACACACACACACACACGCCTGGGGCCGGCGTCAGGGCGAGAGGCGTTCGAGCTCATGTACATATACATCAGGTGTGTGTACAGATCTCACACACACACACACACACACACACACACGCCTGGAGCCGGCGTCAGGGCGAGAGGCGTTCGAGCCCATGTACATATACATATACATCAGGTGTGTACAGATCTCACACACACACACACACACACGCCTGGGGCCGGCGTCAGGGCGAGAGGCGTTCGAGCCCATGTACATATACATCAGGTGTGTGTACAGATCTCTCACTCACACACACACACACACACACACACACACACACACGCCTGGAGCCGGCGTCAGGGCGAGAGGCGTTCGAGCCCATGTACATATACATCAGGTGTGTGTACAGATCTCACACACGCACAGACACACAAACACTCACACACAGTTACTCTCTCACACACACACACACACACACACACAGTCACTATAGAGTAGTGTTCAGACAGTTGAAGCACATCAGTGTTGATGAGTTTCTCTGTTCCTCCAGTCACCCAAAACCAGAAGGACTTGCTGCTGCCAAAACCCTCTGTGAAAACCTCCTGCAGACCGTAAGACCCGTCTCACTCTCTCTCACTCTCTGTCTGTCTCACTCTCTCTCACTCTCTCTCTCTCTCTCTCTCTCACTCTCTCTCTCTCTCTCTGTCTCTCTCACTCTCTCTCTCTCTCTCTCTCTCTCTCACTTTCTGTCTCTCTCAAGGTGATGATACACAGGGCAACTTTTTGAGCAATGTTGCTGGGCAATCTTGCCGAGCGATTGTTGCTTGGGCACTTCCCCATTGAAAATGGGCAATACATTTCTATCTGGATAATTTAGATCGATCGTGGGCCCTGTGTCTCGTCTGGTTGCCCGTTGACGGCAACATTGCCCAGCAACATTGCTCAAAAAGTTGCCCTGTGTATCATCACCTTCACTCTCTGTCTGTCTCACTCTATGTCTGTCTGTCTGTCTCACTCTATGTCTGTCTGTCTCACTCTCTGTCTGTCTGTCTCTGTCTGTCTGTCTCACTCTCTGTCTCACTCTCTGCCTGGCTGTCTCACTCTCTGTCTGTCTGTCTGTCTGTCTCACTCTCTGTCTGTCTGTCTGTCTGTCTCACTCTCTGTCTGTCTGTCTCTGTCTGTCTGTCTCACTCTCTGTCTCACTCTCTGCCTGGCCGTCTCACTCTCTGTCTGTCTGTCTGTCTGTCTGTCTCACTCTCTGTCTGTCTGTCTGTCTGTCTCACTCTCTGTCTGTCTGTCTCACTCTCTGTCTGTCTCACTCTCTGTCTGTCTGTCTCACTCTCTGTCTGTCTGTCTGTCTCACTCTCTGTCTCACTCTCTGCCTGGCCGTCTCACTCTCTGTCTGTCTGTCTGTCTCACTCTCTGTCGGTCTGTCTGTCTGTCTGTCTCACTCTCTGTCTGTCTGTCTGTCTGTCTCACTCTCTGCCTGGCCGTCTCACTCTCTGTCTGTCTGTCTGTCTGTCTGTCTGTCTGTCTCACTCTCTGTCTGTCTGTCTCACTCTCTGTCTGTCTGTCTGTCTGTCTGTCTCACTCTCTGTCTCACTCTCTGCCTGGCCGTCTGTCTGTCTGTCTCACTCTCTGTCTGTCTGTCTCACTCTCTGTCTGTCTGTCTGTCTGTCTGTCTCACTCTCTGTCTCACTCTCTGCCTGGCCGTCTCACTCAAATTCAAATGAGCTTTATTGGCATGACTTGTACAGTATTGCCAAAGCATTGGCCATTACATAAATGGACATTACATACACAAATAATCAATAAATTCAACAAATCAACCAGTAAACAAATGCATGAATACATTTATATAAACAAGTATTATATATAAAAAACAAAACAAAAAACACCTATGTACATTAGTACCAACATCCAGACAAGATAAGAATGAGAGTGATTCTGACTTTAGTTTTGTCCACTGGCTGACTCTCGTAGTTTGTGGCAGGCTGTCACATATTTTGCTGCTGTTGTGATTGAGCTGGGGTTCTCTCCCAGAATATGATTTAATTTTTCTGAATTTGGTAGTGCCATAAAATTTGGTTCTAGTTGTTGGAATCTAGTGAAATAGTCTGATCTAATGCTGTGATAGTGATCACAGTGATCACTCTCTGTCTGTCTGTCTGTCTGTCTCACTCAAGATTCAAGATTCAAGATTCAAATAGCTTTATTGGCATGGTGAAAGAAATCTTTACATTGCCAAAGCATTCATAACAATAAATAATACAATAAAAGTAAATAAATAAATAATAATAAAAAGAAAATAGAAATTACATGAAAATAAACATAGCACTAAAATGTCTAATCTTCTAATATTTATACAGTTGGTAGCTCTGTCCTGCTGGAGGCTCTTTGGTCGTGACAGGACCTCACGTACCGGGCAGCCAGGGCTGAGCTCGCTGGGCTTTCTCCAAGCAGGAGTGGGAGTTTGTCCATGTCTGATTTCTGATGGAAGTCTTTCTGGTGGGTTGTGAAAAGGGGATAGAAAGTGTCTCTAATGTTTGTATAATTGGGGCAGGAAGTCAAGAAGTGTAGCTCTGTTTCCACTTGATTCTCTGAGCAGTGAGGGCACAGTCGCTCTTCCCTCGGCAGCCAGCTCTGCCTGTGTGTGTGTGTGTGTGTCTGTGTGTGTGTGTGTGTGTGTGTGTGTGTCTGCCCGTCTCTATGCTCAGACTGTGTGTGTGTGTGTGTGTGTGTGTGTGTGTGTGTGTCTGCCCGTCTCTATGCTCAGACTGTGTGTGTGTGTGTGTGTGTGTGTCTGTGTGTGTGTCTGCCCGTCTCTATGCTCAGACTGTGTGTGTGTGTGTGTGTGTCTGTGTGTGTGTCTGCCCGTCTCTATGCTCAGACTGTGTGTGTGTGTGTGTGTGTGTGTGTGTGTGTGTGTGTGTGTGTGTGTGTGTGTGTGTGTGTGTGTGTGTGTGTGTGTGTGTGTGTGTGTGTGTGTGTGTGTGTGTGTCTGCCCGTCTCTATGCTCAGACTGTGTGTGTGTGTGTGTGTGTGTGTGTGTGTGTGTGTGTGTCTGCCCGTCTCTATGCTCAGACTGTGTTCACTGAGTCTGTACATGCTCAGGACTCTCCTCAGTTTAGGGTCGCTCACTTCACTCAGGTATCCTGCCAATTCATATCTTCTGTTTAGGGCCAAATAGCATTCCAGTTTACTCTGTTTGTCTGTTGCGTCTGTCCAATGTTTGAGGTATTTTTCTTTTTGTGTTTTAATGATTTGGTTTGGTCTGGCTATGTTTTTATTGTCAGTTTGTGACATCAGCTCTGAGACCAGTCGGCCGAGGGCGTTTCTCTCTGGCTTCAGCTCTGGGTGGCTCAGGGCTTTGTGATGGAGGGTCTGTTCATCGCTATTTTTTAAGTGGGCATGGAATTTAATGGCTCTTTTTTGAATGGTTATCACAAGGGGGTATAATCCTAATTCTGCTCTACAGGCATTGTTTGGGGTTTTGCGCTGAACTCGAAGCAAGATTTTGCACAGCTCGGTCTGCAGAGTCTCTATTGGGTGTTTGTCCCATTTGGTGAACTCTTGGTCTGTGAGTGGACCCCAGACTTCACACCCGTACAGCGCGATGGGCTCGATTACTGTCTTGATTATTTTTAGCCAGATTCTGATTGGGATGTCAATTTGGATATTTCTCTTAATAGCGTAAAAGGCTCTCCGTGCCTTGTCTCTCAAGTCGTTAACAGCTTTTTTAAAATTAAAACTCACTCTCTGTCTCACTCTCTGCCTGGCCGTCTCACTCTCTGTCTCACTCTCTGCCTGGCCGTCTCACTCTCTGTCTGTCTGTCTGTCTGTCTGTCTGTCTGTCTGTCTCACTCTCTGTCTGTCTGTCTCTCTGTCTGTCTGTCTGTCTCACTCTCTGTCTGTCTGTCTGTCTCACTCTCTGTCTGTCTCACTCTCTGTCTGTCTGTCTGTCTCACTCTCTGTCTGTCTGTCTGTCTCACTCACTGTCTGTCTGTCTGTCTGTCTGTCTCACTCTCTGTCTATCTGTCTCTCTGTCTGTCTGTCTGTCTCACTCTCTGTCTGTCTGTCTCACTCACTCTCTGTCTGTCTGCTTTCAGGTTTATTGTGCTGCATGATAGACTGTTCTTGTAAAATAACTGTAATGCGAACAAAGAAAACAAAAAACAGTCTGTGATTGTAATCACTGTTGTTCTAATATTATTTATAAACTATTATAGTTTTTTAAGAAGTTTATCATTTAATATTTATATTTTTGTCTGGCAGGTTCATGCGGAGTATTCTAGATTCCTGAATCAGATGAGCAGTGTGATGCCCACACAGGGTAAACACACACACACACACACACACACACACACACACACTCACAGGGTAAACACACACACACTCTAACACACACACTCACACACACTCACAGGGTAAACACACACACACACACTCACAGGGTAAACACACACACACACACTCACAGGGTAAACACACACACACACACACTCACAGGGTAAACACACACACACTCTAACACACACACACACTCACAGGGTAAACACACACACACACACACTCACAGGGTAAACACACACACACACACACACACACACTCACACACACACACACACACACACACACACACACACACACACTCACAGGGTAAACTCACACACACACACACACACACACACACACACAGCTTGTATGTTCTCATCTGCTGAGTCTGATCAGAGAGAGTGTGTGTGTGTGTGTGTGTCAGCAGGTTTTCTCCAGCCTCCTGCTATGAACGGGATGCCTCCTCAGTCTCAGTATTATCCTCATCCTCCCGCGGGATTCCAGCCGTATCCCGTTCCCGTTCCTCAGCAACCTGTCGCTCCTCCGTATCCGGTGTCTCCCGCGGCCCCGGGGCCCGTCCCCCCCGCGCAGTATCCCCTCCCGCCCGCTAGCGTCCCGGCACAGGTAACCCCGCGCTCACCTGTGTGTGAGAGTGTGTGTGTGTGTGTTTACCCTGTGTGGGCATCACACTGCTCATCTGATTCAGGAATCTAGAATACTCCGCTTGAACCTGCCAGACAACGACACACACACACATTACATGCAGTGTTATTACAGTTAACTAAGACTTATTAAAGCGGTGGTTGATTATGATTTGACTTTTCTAAGTTTAGTTAGTGTGTAATGTTGCTGTTTGAGCATAAACAACATCTGCAAAGTTACGACGCTCAAAGTTCAAAGCAAAGGGAGAGATTTACATTTAAAGGTCCCGTTCTTCGTGATCCCATGTTTCTAACTTTAGTTAGTGTGTAATGTTGTTGTTAGAGTATAAATAATATCTGTAAAATTATAAAGCTCAAAGTTCAATGCCAAGCGAGATATTTTATTTAAAGGTCCCGTATTATGCCCCTTTTCACAAGATGTAAAATAAGTCTCTGATGTCCCCAGAGTGTGTATGTGAAGTTTCAGCTCAAAATACCCAACAGATCATTTTTTACAGCATGTTTAAATTGTCATTTTTTGGGGCTCAGAAAAACGAGCTGTTTTAGTGTGTGCCCTTTAAATGCAAATGAGCTGCTACTGGACGACACAGGGGGCGGAGCTTCATGAGCTCGCGCTCAGTCTGTCAGGACAATCCCATCTCACGGAATGATGATAATATCAGAAACTCTCAGTAACGGCGTTCATTTCGAGTCGGACAATAATGCCTACAGAGTCAGAGTGCTGTATAGAGATGAAACAGGTATAGTTTAGTAGTTTAATTACGGTTATTATAACGTATTTGTCATCTGCTTGTACTGTATCCATTATTTATTAATAGCCTACAAGTCTGCTGTCTGAATGATGATCAAACATATACTGATGAGTTTAATAAAGTTTATTGTACATCACACAAAAGATGAAGCGTCAGTTTTACTCCAGAAAATCACCGTAAGAGCTGAGTAAACACAGTAAGTTATTAGAAGTGCGCAAGTAGCCAGTAGAGTTGAGGGAGCATTCCTGTGGGCGGAGCTTAGTCAAAACACGGTTCTAGTGACATCATTAAAGGAGGAAGTAGAGGGATGTAGTCCAAACGAGCCGTTCACTGTAGTCGACTTAAATAAAATATCTCGCTTGGCATTGAACTTTGAGCTTTATAATTTTACAGATATTATTTATGCTCTAACAGCAACATTACACACTAACTAAAGTTTGAAACATGGGATCACGCAGAACGGGACCTTTAACAAAAGTCGCCTACAGCGAACGGCTCGTTTGGACTACATCCCTCTACTTCCTGTTTAATGACGTCACTAGAACCGTTTTTTGACTAACCTCCACCCACAGGAATACACAAAAAAGGGGGCGTGGTCTTGTTGCGCTCCCACGGAGAAGAGGAAGAGTTGCGTTTGTAGAGTGTGTTTGTCGCCATGTCGTCGAGACGCTGATATTTTCTTCCCGGAGTCCAATCACCTTTGTTTGGCCTTCCCAACGGGCAACGTGCGCTACGCTGCTGTCGAATCACAACTCAGGAACCGCTGGCACAATCAGAACTCGTTACGTATTTCTGAAGGAGGGACTTCATAGAACAAGGAAGTCATCAGCCCGTTCTTAGGACAGTGAAAACAGCGGTGTACAGAAAAGTCAATTGTCTGAAAAATACTGGGTTTTTTTTACACGCGAATCATGAACACATGTTATATTGCACACTGTAAACACAATCAAAGCTTCAAAAACACAGGAAAAACGGGACCTTTACAGAAATGGCTTTTTAAGGACTACAACAAACGGCTGGTAGAGACTACACCACATTCCTCCCTGGATAGTGACATCACCAACCCTACAATTTACATAAACCCGCCCCTGGGAACGCCCCCGTGTTGGGAAGAGGAAGAGTTGTAGTCGAGCACGTGTGAGTCTGCTCAAGCTGTCGCATCCGTCTTTACACGTGCAATACTGTACGTTACATGAATCAACACAATCAATATCATGTCTCACTGTAGGCGTCTTACAACAGTTCCCACACAAGCGATTTTATAATTATCGTGACAGAATAAGCTAATTAAAGACAATGAAGGTAGTTACCTCCACATCAGCTGCATACGAACCCTTCAGAAATGTCCTGCTGCTCTACATGTCTCTTCATCTAGAGTCTCTCCATCATTGTCTGACTCCGGTTTGAACATAAAAGGCAGAACACACACACACACAAAGCTCTTGAAGCTCCGCCCCCTGTACTGGGAGCAGCAGCTCATTTGCATTTAAAGGGACACAAACAAAAACGGTGCGTTTTTGCTCACCCTCAAAAAGTGACAACTTTAACATGTTATATAAAAATATCTGTGGGGTATTTAGAGCTGAAACTTCACACACACACACACACACACACTCTGGCGACATCAGAGACTTACTTTACATCTGTGAAAAGGCCATTATACCAGCGCTTTAAACAATTTGATTCATTGCAATAAAGCTCAAACAATATAACATATAAATATTAGATGATAAACTTCTTAAACTATAGTATTTTATAAATAATACTAGTATAACAGTGATTATAAAACGGTTAGTTTTTCACGATGTGTGTGTGTGTGTGTGAGACCTGTGTGTGTGTGTGTGTGAGACCTGTGTGTGCGTGTGTGTGTCTCCCGTCTCCTGACACATCTCTCTCTCTCCAGACTCTTCCTCCCGCTCAGTTCCCGCCCCCTGCCGTGGCTCCGCCCTCACTCTCGGCTCCGCCCAGACCCGTGGCTCCGCCCCTCCCGCCACAGAAGCGCCGCTTCACCGAGGAGGTGCCGGACGAGTCGGAGCAAGGCCTTCTGGGATACCAGGTGAGCTGTCGGCCCGCGCCGGACCCTGCTCTCGTCACCGTGCGGCTTTACCCCGTTTCTGCAGGTGTGTGTGACGTCAGCGTCCTGTCGCCATGGTGACAGACGGGTTGTGGGCGGAGCCTGAGGGGTCACGAGGACCTGATCTGATGTTTGTAGTGAACGACAGCTGATGAAAGGTCAAACTCTAGTGAGCCGCAGAACTAGAGGAGGAAAACACTAAACCAGTCCAGCATTACCAGTGGCTTCGTTGAGATACTGTTATAGTTTTATTAATATTTTAAAAATTAGTGTTTGTATTTATTTTTATTATTATTATTATTATTATTATTATAAATACTGCAGCTCACTAGGGTTTGTGGTGAATGATGGGAACTGCTCACGTGTGACTGTCAATGTGACCCCCCCCCCCCCCTTCTGTATAAGAGTGATTAGATGTGTGTGTGTGTGTGTGTGTGTGTGTGTGTGTGTGTGTGTGTGTGTGTGAGTGAGAGATGATCAGTCACTGATGTGTGTGTGTGTCTGTAAAGGAGGGTGTGTGTTAATGCTGTTGTGTTTTTCTGCTCATAGCATGGACCCATTCATATGACTAATTTAGGTGCAGGCATGTCTGTGGGCAGCCCAGAGTCGTCAGGACCCCCGTCTGCTGCTTCCTCAGGGCCTGTGAGAGAGAGAGACAGGTCAGACACTTACACACACACACACACACACACACACACACACACACACTCAACACACTCAACACTCTCTCTCACACACACTCAACACACTCAACACTCTCTCACACACACACACACTCAACACTCTCTCACACACACTCTCACACTCACACACTCACTCTCTCTCACACACACACACACACACACTCAACACTCTCTCACACACACTCTCACACACAAACACACACGCTCACTAACACACGCTCACACAGACTCAAACACTCACTCTCTCACACACACTCACTCTCACACACTCACTCTCACACACTCACTCTCACACACACACTCTCACACACACACTCTCACACACACTCACTCTCACACACTCTCACACACACACTCACACACACACACACACAGACACACACTCACTCTCTCACACACTCACTCTCACACACACTCACTCTCACACACTCACTCTCTCACACACTCACTCTCTCACACACACACACAGACACACACTCACTCTCACACACTCACTCTCACACACACTCTCTCTCACACACTCACTCTCACACACACACACAGACACACACTCACTCTCTCACACACTCACTCTCTCACACACTCACTCTCACACACACACTCACACACACACAGACACACACTCACTCTCTCACACACTCACTCTCTCACACACTCACTCTCTCACACACACACTCACACACACACACACACACTCACTCTCTCACACACTCACTCTCACACACACTCACTCTCACACTCACTCTCTCACACACACACTCACACACACACACAGACACACACTCACTCTCTCACACACTCACTCTCTCACACACTCACTCTCACACACACACACACTCACACACACACACAGACACACACTCACTCTCTCACACACTCACTCTCACACACACACTCTCTCTCACACACTCTCTCACACACACACACACACTCAACACTCAATTCAATTCAATTCAATTCAGAAAGCTTTATTGGCATGACAAAAAAGTACATTTTGTATTGCCAAAGCATCACAACAACATAGAAAATGATTTAGAACATTTAGTACACAAAATTATAATAATAGTTAAATTAAATAAAAAAGATAGTATTATATATATTATCTTGGCTAATTATTGCAAAAATAATAATACAGATAACATAAAGCAATAATAATAGTGTAAACAAAGATTAATAAATAAAATAAAAAGTATTATATTGCAAAAATCATGTATATAAAAAACAAAAATAAACAAACACTGAACTTGAACATTATATATGTGTGTAGGTGTGATGGGATGGGTTAGGCTGTTTGTGTGTGTGTGTGTGATTGGGTGTGTTAGGCTGTGGGTGTGTGTGTGTTTATTGGGCGTTTGCTGCTCTGCTCGTCCCTCAGGATGTGGAGAGATGCTACAAATCTCGCTGCTATATTGGAGCATTTGGCTTCTTCGCCGAGGATGAATCTGAGTTTTTGGGTTGGGTTACAGGTGTTAAATTGGGGAAATATCTTATTAATTTTGGGGTAATATTGGTCTCTGATGTGTTCATATTTTGGGCATTCTGTGAGGAAGTGCAGCTCGGTCTCCGGCACTCCCAGAATGCAGTGCGTGCAGAGTCTGTCCTCCCGGGAGAGCCAGGTCTGTCTGCGCCGGCCCGTCTCGATGGCCAGGCTGTGCTCGCTGAGTCTGTACATCGTCAGGGTTTTCCTGAGCTTCACATCACTCACTGTGCTCAGGTAGCTCGCAACAGTGTACTCTCGATTTAGTGCCGAATAACATTCCAGTTTGTGTTGGTTTAGAATGGTGTTCGTCCAATGGGTGATGTACTTGTCTTGTTCTGTGTTGATAATTTGTGCAGGCCGAATGTGTGTGAGTGTGTGTGTGTGTTGAGGCGAGCTGATCTCTGCAGGAGAGAGCTCAGTCAGTCTCAGCACCAGCTGGCACAGGGGACTCCTCGCTACGCTCAGCTCTGGTGTGTGTGTGTGTGTGTGTGTGTGGCACAGGGGACTCCTCGCTACGCTCAGCTCTGGTGTGTGTGTGTGTGCTGAGGCGAGCTGATCTCTGCAGGAGAGAGCTCAGTCAGTCTCAGCACCAGCTGGCACAGGGGACTCCTCGCTACGCTCAGCTCTTGGTGTTTGAGGGCTCTGTAGTGGTGTGTGTTGGGGTCGCTTGTTTTCAGGTGTTTCCAGAATTTGATGGCTCTTTTTTGGATGTTTAGGAGGAGAGGGTATTGGCCTAATTCTGCCCTGCATCCGTTGTTTGGTGTTTTTCTTTGGACTTTGAGTATTCTTTTACAGAAATCTAATTGTACAGTTTCAATCGGATGTTTTTCCCAATTTAAAAAGTCAAATTTTATAGAAGGACCCCACACTTCACTGCCATATAGAACAATCGGTTCAATTATTGATTTGAAAAGTTTGAGCCAAATTTGGATTGGGATGTCAATTTTGATTGATCGTTTTATGGCATAGAAAGCCCTTTGAGCTTTCTCTTTGAGTTCATTCACAGCCAAAGTAAAGTTACCAGTTGGAGTTATTTTCAGGCCGAGGTAGGTGTATGCTTTTGTGCTCTCAATGGTTCTGTGTGAGAGTGTGAACGTGTGTGTTGGTCCCTGAGATCTGGAGCGTTTCTGGAACATCATGACACTCTCACACTCAACACTCTCACACACAAACACACACGCTCACTAACACATGCTCACACAGACTCACACACTCACTCTCTCACACACTCACTCTCACACACACACTCTCTCACACACTCACTCTCTCACACACTCACTCTCTCACACACTCACTCTCACACACACTCACTCTCACACACACTCACACACACACTCACACACACTCACTCTCTCACACACTCACTCTCTCACACACACACTCACTCTCTCACACTCTCACTCTCACACACTCACTCTCTCTCTCACACTCACTCACTCACTCTCTCTCACACACTCACTCTCTCACACACACTCACTCTCTCACACACACACACAGACACACACTCTCTCTCACACACACACACACTCACTCTCACTCACTCACTCTCTCACACACTCACTCTCTCACACACTCACTCTCTCACACACTCACTCTCTCACACACTCACTCTCTCACACACTCACTCTCTCACACACACACTCACACACACACACAGACACACACTCACTCTCTCACACACTCACTCTCACACACACTCACTCTCACACTCACTCTCTCACACACACACTCACACACACACACAGACACACACTCACTCTCTCACACACTCACTCTCTCACACACTCACTCTCACACACACACTCACACACACACACAGACACACACTCACTCTCTCACACACTCACTCTCACACACACACTCTCTCTCACACACTCACTCTCACACACTCTCTCACACACACACACACACTCAACACTCACACTCAACACTCTCACACACAAACACACACGCTCACTAACACATGCTCACACAGACTCACACACTCACTCTCTCACACACTCACTCTCACACACACACTCTCTCACACACTCACTCTCTCACACACTCACTCTCTCACACACTCACTCTCTCACACACTCACTCTCACACACACTCACTCTCACACACACTCACTCTCACACACACACTCACACACACTCACTCTCTCACACACTCACTCTCTCACACACTCACTCTCTCACACTCTCACTCTCTCACACACTCACTCTCTCTCTCACACTCACTCACTCTCTCTCACACACTCACTCTCTCACACACACTCACTCTCTCACACACACACACAGACACACACTCTCTCTCACACACACACACACTCACTCTCACTCACTCACTCTCTCACACACTCACTCTCTCACACACTCACTCTCTCACACACTCACTCTCTCACACACTCACTCTCTCACACACTCACTCTCACTCACTCACTCTCTCACACACTCACTCTCTCACACACTCACTCTCACTCACTCACTCTCTCACACACTCACTCTCTCACACACTCACTCTCTCACACACTCACTCTCTCACACACTCACTCTCTCACACACTAAACCTCGATATTTACACGATATTATAAACGTCATGATTTTCTGTAATGAAAGTGACCGTTAATCATGTGATCATGTTGATTGTGTGTGTGTGTGTGTGTGTGTGTTGCGCAGCAGCAGAACGATCATGCCGTGTGTGTCAGTGCCGCTCAACGGACTGAGATCTCAGAAAGCAGACGAGAAGACGGCGCCGCCGAGCCTTCTGGGTAAGACACGCTTCACACACACACTCACACACACACACACTCCTGCTGATGTCTGCCAGTCACACACACAGAGATGAGCTGCAGCAGCGGGACTGTATCATTAGCACAGGTAAAGCTGAAGCGTGGCGTTTCACAGGAAATGACACGCTTCAGCTTGAGGGCCGTGATTGGTCAGTTGAGTTGAGGCTCCTCCCCTGCCGTGCCGTGTGACTCCGCACTAACGGGCGTCTCTCTTGTGTTCTGTGTTCTCTCTCTTTCTCTGTGTTTTTTCTCTCTCTTTCATGTCCCTGCGGGGGATGCTGGATGGGCGGGGCCTCGTTCCCTTCCGCCTCCTGATTGGACGCTTCCAATGACATGCGGTTGTTTAACTTCCTGTTTCCTTGATTGCTGGTATGGTGTTGTTTGTGTGCTTGTCTCTGGTTTCTGGTGTCATCAGAGCCGCAGGTGAAGCGAGTCCGGGCCGGGCTGGTGGCGTACGCCGGAGACTCCTCGGATGAAGAGGATGATCACGGACCCTCCAAAGGATATACGTACCTCTCGCCATCTCCTCACCGGCCCAAAACACACACACACACACACACACACACGCCGCAGACGCAGCCCATGCCC
This sequence comes from Squalius cephalus, assembly GCA_022829025.1. Lineage (NCBI taxonomy): Eukaryota > Metazoa > Chordata > Actinopteri > Cypriniformes > Leuciscidae > Squalius > Squalius cephalus. Next base: position 459,161 of record CM040803.1, on the reverse strand, counting down.
TTCTGGATGGCACCGTAAACACACACACACACACACACACACACACACACACACACAGGTAGCGTCGTCATTCATGGCCTCATCCGCTCCTAAAGACTCTCAGAGGGGATTCTGGGTCAGATCAGGAACGAGGAGCCGCAGAAATCAGCATGTGACTGGTCATGTGACAGATCACGTGACACTGCAGGACTCACTTTTTAAAGCCTGCTCTGTTTTACTTTTTCTTCATCACTTTGATTTGTAATGTTACTGTGATTCTCTTGACAAATAAACTCATGTACTCACAGGATGTGTGTGTCCTGGTTCTTCTTCTCCAGCTGATGATGATGATCCTGCGATCACACCCACACCTGACCCGTCAGCCAATCAGAGTCCGTCCTGCTCTAACCCTCGTGCCGTTCACACATGACCCATGCTTTTTGTTTTTTTATTTCAGTGTTAGTTCATGCGTTCAGTTAGTCCAAAATGCCGCCGCTAGAGTTCTTACTAGATCAAGAAAATATGATCATATAACACCAATTTTATCATCACTACATTGGTTACCTATAAAGTCACGTATTAATTACAAGGTATTGCTACTGACTTATAAAGCCCTAAACGGCTTAGCTCCAGTCTATTTAACGGATCTTCTATCGCCCTATAATCCATTGCGCTCTTTAAGATCACTAAATTCGAGGCTTTTGGTCATACCTAGGATATCCAGATCCACCAAAGGAGGGAGAGCATTTTCACATTTAGCTCCAAAACTCTGGAATAGTCTTCCGGATACTGTTCGTTGCTCAGACTCGCTCTCCCAGTTTAAAACTAGATTAAAGACGCATCTCTTCAGCCAGGCATTCATATAATACTTTTAGGCCCGGTTTCACAGACAGGGCTTAGACTAAGCCAGGATTAGACCATAGATCAATTAGGACATTTAAGTAATTTTTATAAACATGCTTAGAAAAAAACATTACCGATGTGCATCTTAAAACTAAATTTCCATTTTTTTTCTCCATTAGGTCACATGATGGAGTTTTTCGGTTCCTTGCCACTGTTGCCTTTGGCTTGCTCAGTTGGGATATTTTGGGAATATTTAATTTAATTTTATCAATCAATAAATTCCACTAGAAACAAACCTTGTTGTGTTATTTTAATTTAATACTGTGAAGCTGCTTTGATACAATCTGTATTGTGAAAAGCGCTATACAAATATACTTGACTTGAAATGAATGTACTATATATTAGTTTGATAGTGTTTTTTTATTTAATATTTTGTATTTTTAGGGGATTTTGTGGTAATAAATTATATTTACGCTGTATTTATAATCCATTTATTCACTTTTTAAGGATAGACCTGAAAATTAAACTTAAACTGTGGTAAATCTTGAACGCTTTAGAGCAGGTGTCTCCAACCCTGCTCCTGGAGGGCTACAGTCCTGCAGATTTCAGCTCCAACCCCAATCAAACACACCTGGACCAGCTAATCAAGCTGTTCAGGGTTGCTTGATAATTACAGGCAGGTGTGTTGGAACAGGGTTGGACCTAAAGTCTGCAGGACAGTAGCCCTCCAGGAGCAGGGTTGGAGACCCCTGCTTTAGAGCGACAGACTGAAGTTTGATCTCTTCAAAGACGACACTTGGCAGATTATTGCTGAAGTGGAAAACGTTTTAAAAAGTGAACAGAATTTTACATTATTAAAAATGCACAAAAATACTATCTTCAATTTTCATATGAAATATAGATTTTCAAAGACACATTTTACTCTAAAACTGTGAGAAAATCAAAGCCATAAATCTAAAGTTGAGTTCCAGATGTGAGGCTGAGATCTCAGTGCATGGTCTCTCAGTGAGTGTGTGTCCGGCTGCAGTTCCAGACGCTGCCACTAGAGGAGACTCGCCTCTGCCCGTCTGAGCTCGAGTGTGGCTGCAGTTCCAGACGCTGCCACTAGAGGAGACTCGCCTCTGCCCGCCGGGAGCTCGAGTGTGGCTGCAGTTCCAGACGCTGCCACTAGAGGAGACTCGCCTCTGCCCGTCTGAGCTCGAGTGTGGCTGCAGTTCCAGACGCTGCCACTAGAGGAGACTCGCCTCTGCCCGCCGGGAGCTCGAGTGTGGCTGCAGTTCCAGACGCTGCCACTAGAGGAGACTCGCCTCTGCCCGCCGGGAGCTCGAGTGTGGCTGCAGTTCCAGACGCTGCCACTAGAGGAGACTCGCCTCTGCCCGCCGGGAGCTTGAGTGTGGCTGCAGTTCCAGACGCTGCCACTAGAGGAGACTCGCCTCTGCCCGTCTGAGCTCGAGTGTGGCTGCAGTTCCAGACGCTGCCACTAGAGGAGACTCGCCTCTGCCCGCCGGGAGCTTGAGTGTGGCTGCAGTTCCAGACGCTGCCACTAGAGGAGACTCGCCTCCGCCCGCCGGGAGCTCGAGTGTGGCTGCAGTTCCAGACGCTGCCACTAGAGGAGACTCGCCTCTGCCCGCCGGGAGCTCGAGTGTGGCTGCAGTTCCAGACGCTGCCACTAGAGGAGACTCGCCTCTGCCCGCCGGGAGCTCGAGTGTGGCTGCAGTTCCAGACGCTGCCACTAGAGGAGACTCGCCTCTGCCCGCCGGGAGCTCGAGTGTGGCTGCAGTTCCAGACGCTGCCACTAGAGGAGACTCGCCTCCGCCCGCCGGGAACTCGAGTGTGGCTGCAGTTCCAGACGCTGCCACTAGAGGAGACTCGCCTCCGCCCGCCGGGAACTCGAGTGTGGCTGCAGTTCCAGACGCTGCCACTAGAGGAGACTCGCCTCTGCCCGTCTGAGCTCGAGTGTGGCTGCAGTTCCAGACGCTGCCACTAGAGGAGACTCGCCTCTGCCCGCCGGGAACTCGAGTGTGGCTGCAGTTCCAGACGCTGCCACTAGAGGAGACTCGCCTCTGCCCGCCGGGAACTCGAGTGTGGCTGCAGTTCCAGACGCTGCCACTAGAGGAGACTCGCCTCCGCCCGCCGGGAACTCGAGTGTGGCTGCAGTTCCAGACGCTGCCACTAGAGGAGACTCGCCTCTGCCCGTCTGAGCTCGAGTGTGGCTGCAGTTCCAGACGCTGCCACTAGAGGAGACTCGCCTCTGCCCGCCGGGAGCTCGAGTGTGGCTGCAGTTCCAGACGCTGCCACTAGAGGAGACTCGCCTCCGCCCGCCGGGAGCTCGAGTGTGGCTGCAGTTCCAGACGCTGCCACTAGAGGAGACTCGCCTCTGCCCGCCGGGAGCTCGAGTGTGGCTGCAGTTCCAGACGCTGCCACTAGAGGAGACTCGCCTCCGCCCGCCGGGAGCTCGAGTGTGGCTGCAGTTCCAGACGCTGCCACTAGAGGAGACTCGCCTCTGCCCGCCGGGAGCTCGAGTGTGGCTGCAGTTCCAGACGCTGCCACTAGAGGAGACTCGCCTCTGCCCGCCGGGAGCTCGAGTGTGGCTGCAGTTCCAGACGCTGCCACTAGAGGAGACTCGCCTCTGCCCGCCTGAGCTCGAGTGTGGCTGCAGTTCCAGACGCTGCCACTAGAGGAGACTCGCCTCTGCCCGCCGGGAGCTCGAGTGTGGCTGCAGTTCCAGACGCTGCCACTAGAGGAGACTCGCCTCTGCCCGCCGGGAGCTCGAGTGTGGCTGCAGTTCCAGAAGCTGCCACTAGAGGAGACTCGCCTCTGCCCGCCGGGAGCTCGAGTGTGGCTGCAGTTCCAGACGCTGCCACTAGAGGAGACTCGCCTCTGCCCGCCTGAGCTCGAGTGTGGCTGCAGTTCCAGACGCTGCCACTAGAGGAGACTCGCCTCTGCCCGCCGGGAGCTCGAGTGTGGCTGCAGTTCCAGACGCTGCCACTAGAGGAGACTCGCCTCTGCCCGCCTGAGCTCGAGTGTGGCTGCAGTTCCAGACCGTTAAACCCGTTCAGATCATGGCCATGATCATTGTGTGTTTACATCACAAGTGCCAAAACCTTTACCAAGTTTCGTACCATTCCGATGAAGTAAAACAAACAAAAATTTACCGCAATTTTCCACCGGACAAATTGCGATTGTTAACTCATGATTTCTGTTCTGTGCGTCTGTGCGCACCAATCTTGCACTTCTATCTACTCCTCAACCAGACCACCTAGAGACTTCGGGTTTTCGGCATTATGTTAAGGAAGGTCTAATCTCGGGAACGCACAAAAAAAATCCAGGAAAAGATTTACTATCTCTTAGTGTTGTGATCCCATGAGGTGAGAAAATTGCGCTAAAACACTCACTGAGTTTTTATTACTTGTTTGAAGAGCACCAGTTATTGTTATCATAGTTATACCATGTGCATCTCTGATTCATCAGCAGAAGTTATTAACACACATTTATATTCGACTCACACAATATTTGTGAATTAAATCCTTTTATTGGAAGTTAGCAGCTCAAAACTGGATATTTCAGATGATTTCCTGACAGTCTTTACATTCCCTAGAGCTCTTTTCCCACAGATGAAGAGAGTGTGTGTGTGTGTGTGTTCCCGATTCACTTGTTGTTCATGTCCAGGATGAAGTCTGAGGGGAGTGTGTGTGTGTGTGTGTGTGTGTGTGTGTGTGTGTGTGTGTGTGTGTGTGTGTGTGTGTGTGTGTGTGTGTGTGGGATCACTTGTTCATGTCCAGGATGAAGTCTGAGGGGAGTGTGTGTTGTGGGATGCGCTGGAGCTGTTCATCATGCGAGCGCAGTGTCCAGAGCTTCTCCAGCTCGTACGTGTCTCTGGTGTCCGACAGCATGAGGTGAAGCACCATGGATCCTGCGGGACAGAACACGGTCAGTCTCACACACACACACACACACACACACTCTCGCAGCCGCTACGAACCGAAGTCGATGCACTTCCAGTCGTCGCAGTCTCTGCCCTCCAGCCGAACGTGCCGCTCCTCGTTCTTGCGCAGGAACTTAAACTGCGGATATAAAGAGTGTTTTCAGAGAGTGTGTATAAGAGTGTCTTCAGCCGGATCAAACCCGGACACATCCCACTGAACCGGGACACTCCCGACTCGGGTCTATGGAAGCGTTTCTGCCTTGGAATAAAGAAAAGTAACTGCCACTTTCTCACAATTTTTCTTCCAATTCCCAGTTTATAACAGGCAATTCTGACTTTATTTGTGCAATTCCCAGTTTATAAATCAGAATTCTTACATTTTTCTTGCAATTCTGACTTTATAACTAGCAATTCCCAGTTTATGATTTGGAATCCTGACTTTTTTCTCTGAATTCCCAGTTTATAAATCAGAATTCTGACTCACAATCACCTTTGTTTTATTCTCAGGTGAAACAAGCTTCCACAGACCCGGGTGTGTGTTCCCGCTAGTGTGTTCCCGCTAGTGGTGTCGCAGTGCTTCCAGCGCGCGCGTCTTTACCGCTTTGAGCACGAACTCCGCCATGGCGCTGAGGTGTCGTGGGGAAGATCCGCTCACGATGATCATGTGATCCGTGTACCTGAGCTCAGGTGAGACCCTGATGACACAGATGTCCGAAGCGTTCTCCTGCCTCAGGACCGACACCAGCACACCCACGTCGAACCCTGAACACACAACACACACACAATAACACACAACACACACACACAGAGCTTCACAGGGTTGGTCAATGGGGTCCAACAAGTGTCTGGTGTCCCACATTCCTCAAAATATCTTACTTTGTGTTCGACAAAAGAAAGAAACTCATACAAGTTTGGAACATGAGGGTGAGAAAATGATGACAGAACTTTAATTTTTGGGTGAACTGTACCTTTAATTGCATGTAATTGTGCATAATTTATTATTACTACAGTTACAGTACATGTAATGTGTAACAAAAGTACAATGTTATTTGTTTAGCTGTTGGCGTTAGACATGATGACCCAGACACGAGCTGACCAGCCTCACCTCGTGTTGTGTCGCTGTGAGGAAGCTCCGCGTGTGTTGTGGTGTGTTCTGCTGTTGTTGTGAGTGTGTGTGAGTCTGCTGTGTGACGCGTGACCTTCTGCTGTGAAGACGAGCTCGGACCCGCGACCCTGAGGAGCCCGAGGCGAGCTGTGGACCGCAGACAGCGCGCGAACATCGTCCTGTGCGACACACACTCGCTCGGTGTGTGTGTGAGATTTATGTGGACTTTATATGAGGAAACACGTGATCTGAGCTCTCTCTCTCTCTCTCTCTCGCGGACTCCTTCTGCGACTGCGCGCGTGTGACGTCACCGGATGTGCGTCACACAACAAAGAAAGGCATCATTTCGACTTTTCACTCATTAATTTCGAATTTTTTAATCTCAAAATGATTTGACCTATGTAATTAAGACTTCCCGAAGCGTGATGTTTTTGTGTATCAGCGGTTCTTAAACTTTCTGACTCTTTTCTATTTAAACAAATTGTACTAATTACGTCTGAACTATGCAGTCGTCTTAAAATAACTTTAAAGTCTGCATTAGTAGGCTAGATGTATTTTTATAGGCTACTGCTGTTTTAGTTATTCCTCAACAAGTGGCAATAGTGGATAATAATTAAGTCTGTTTTATGTTCGATGGCTTTAGTGTTTCGCTGTCGGTGTAAAGCAGATTAAACATGTTCTTTAGGCCATTAAAGCCTCTGGTTCAGCTTTTCCCAGTTATAACATGAGACTGAGATAATATCTCAAAATATGAAGCTGTTCCTCGAGACATTAAAGAACAATTCAAGACTATGATGTCAAACTAATTCACTTTAGTGTCCTTATTTTACTGTGCGCAGGCCTTCAGGCTTTATGCCCAATAACCAGAAATATACAAACCGAAACACATAAATGTTGTCATAAAGGGGAGGCCTGGAGAGAGCATTTATTTTAAGTAAATGATTGTATATTCCAAAACGGCAAGACTTAATAAATAAAAAAATTGAGTAGCCTAGTTGCATCATTGTAAATATGACTGTCGGTCATTCATCATCAACTTTAAATGTCTGAATATACAACGCATGATTTTGAGGTGGCCATTAAAAAGAGCTCTACTTTTCTCTCTAAGACTAAAACATTAGATGTAAATCACTCAGGATGAACATTTGTTTGCTGATAAAGCCATTCTAACATCTCAGAAATGGAGACTGATATATATATATATATGTGTGTATTAGCATCTCCATGATGAGACAGCGCTGTGGAGTTTAGCTGTACTGTTCTCAGTGTGGCCATCTGGGGGTCAAAGGCTGAACAGCACTTACAGAACTGCAGAAATCATCACTTCAACTTTAAACTCTGTAAATAATCACTTCAAGTCATTCACATTTCACACTCAAAGTAAAATATATTAAACGTATAAAATAAATCTGCACTCTGTGTATTTTAAACAGACTTTATTCCGACAGTGCAGATCGCCTCAGAGCCGCTCCACAGGAACACAGGGGGATCCGGTCATGTTCCCTGCACAGTAAAGCAGGAGTGCGTTCACACGCTGGAGTCCGGCAGAGCCGCGAGGAGATCTTCGGGTCGATGATGATGATGATGATGGCGTCGCTGACCTGGTGAAACACAGGGAGTTTAAGCCAGCTTTACTATAGTAAACACAGTAACAGTGCTTCTGCTCGCCAGGGTCCACAGCACTGCACGTCTGACCCGGCACAGACTTTTCGATTCACGTTTTTGAAGTTTAATGAAATTTTTAAAAAATGTATATGTTCAAAATCTTTCAAAACTTGCATCTTGGATCCAGTTTCAGAGTGTGTGTTCTCGAGCTCCAAACACTGGTGTGTGTGTGTGTGAATGAGCGGCCAGAACACATGAAGAGTTTCTGTGAGAGCGGTGTGTGTTAGCGTTAATCACTAATGATCTTTACAACAGAAGTGAATCAATCAAAACTAACTTTATCTGGACAATAACTTTATTCTAGAGCTGCTGTAAAGCCTGAACCAGGGTTCACCAATCTCGGTCCTGGAGGGCCGCTGTCCTGCAGAGTTTAGCTCCAACACCTGTTTGGAAGTTTCTAGTATGCCTAATGAGACCTTGATTAGCTGGTTCAGGTGTGTTTAATTGGGGCTGGAGCTAAACTCTGCAGGACAGCGGCCCTCCAGGACCGAGATTGGTGAACCCTGGCCTGAACACTCTCTGTTACTGTAATCTCCTGTTCTCACTGTAAAGCTGCTGTGTGTGTGTGTGTGCTGTGTGTGTGTGCTGTGTGTGTGTGTGTGTGCTGTACTAGAGCGCTGTATAACTGAAGGAGACTCGACGTGTGTGTGTGTGTGTGTGTGTGTGCTGTACTAGAGCGCTGTATAACTGAAGGAGACTCGACGTGTGTGTGTGTGTGTGTGTGTGTGCTGTACTAGAGCGCTGTATAACTGAAGGAGACTCGACTGCTGAGTGACGGCAGTGCTGTGGAGAGAGACGAGTGATGGAGTGATGGACAGATGAGATGATGGACAGATGAGAAGATGGACAGATGAGAAGATGGACAGATGAGATGATGGACAGATGAGATGATGGACAGATGAGATGATGGACAGATGAGATGATGGACAGATGAGAAGATGGACAGATGAGATGATGGACAGATGAGATGATGGACAGATGAGATGATGGACAGATGAGATGATGGACAGATGAGAAGATGGACAGATGAGATGATGGACAGATGAGATGATGGACAGATGAGAAGATGGACAGATGAGAAGATGAGATGATTGACAGATGAGATGATGGACAGATGTGGCCAGCGGTGCAGGAGGAGAACAGATGACGCACAGCAGCGGATCTGAGCGTCTCGAGCTGGCGCGTTCATCTAGCGAATCGCTAGCCCTGATCTGGCCACTGACAGGCCCGGCAGGCGAGAAGATTCGCACACACACACGGATCACACACCCACACACACACACACACACACACGGATCACACACCCACACTGAGGTCAATCTCACCTCGATCTGCAGGAGCCTCACTGTGAGAGAGAGAAAAACAACAGTTTAAAAAAATGAAAACACACACACACACACACACAGCATCATGCAAGAGCAGATGTGTCAGTAACTAATGTCAATCACAGGCGCGCGATTCATTTATTCCACATGACCAAAAAAACGAGTGGTAAAGTTGACCTAAACATTACAATAAAAATGTCTTATAATGGATATTCTGAAAAATAATGTGGTTTATGGGATTAAAGTAAATGTTTTTCTCAACCCATCCATGAGGAATATCTGGATCTGCTCAGAACCGCTCATTATAGTGTATAAATACCCTAACTCTCCCTGGTTTGTAGTGCAAATACTCTTAAAGTCCCCCTGTGGTGTAAATCCATCGTTTAATGTTGTTTATGTGTCTATCTGGTGTTTTTAATGTGCTTTAAGACAAACCGTGTGTAAATTCATAAGTCGACAGCATTGCTGAGTATTTCCTCCTTAAAACTGCAGTGAACCAAAGACAGTCTCAAACACACGCTTTGAAATCGCTGGTGTTTCTGACGTCACAAACTACCTTGTAACCAATCAGATCAACGTGTGATCGTCAACCAGTGGATCTCTGAGCTGAGGGAGTGAGTGGAGGCGGGGCTCATTTGCATATTCATAGAACCGCGCATACTAAATGAGGCAAGGGTGTCGAGTTACATTCAAGATATTTTAAATAGTTAAGACATTTTTTCAATGAAAAATAAAAGATTAAATATGTAATTCTGGTGATCAAAGATGAGTTTTAAGGGATACGATGATTGACTACAGGGGGACTTTAAAACTAACACAAACTACAAAAACCATCAACAGAATAAAATTATCATGGATGTAAAATCTAAGATCGTATAAAAACAGCAGAAACACCAAAATCATTCGAGTAAACAATTATTATATTATATTGATAACCTCTTCCACGTGCGCTAGACACTCGCTAACCTCCTGCTCGAGATGAAGAACGAGACCTCACGCAGATGCTGTCACAACTAAATGACAAAATACCTGATTTAGATCACAGACACAGTAGAAAACACCGTTCCGAG
>CM040803.1:431749-441749 GCA_022829025.1 Squalius cephalus | reverse complement strand
ATCCTGCCACTGCTGAAACGCCTCATTTGGAGATCCGCCTGTAACCGACTGAACATATTCCAGGCCATAAAAACCAAATCACTGGCACCCTTTCTCATTTTCTTTTCCAGAAAATTGAAACATTGGCTCCAGAAGCAGACCCTAACCCGACACCAGTGCCAGAGCTCATATTCCCGTAGACCCTCTCCGTCATCTTCACACCCTGTCCTTGGAATCAAGACTGCAAGCCGTTTCTCCCAGAACCTTATCATCTTACTGGACAGCCTGGAACTCCTTTAGAAACTTCCACAAAGTCTATAATATAGCTTTCCCAGATTTTTCCCTCCTCTCAATTACTTCTTTTATTTCCCACCTGAAAAGTACCAAATCCATCCAGCCAGGATCCATTAAAGTCTACCTCAGTGGTTTACACTTCGTTTAAACTCATCCACGGCCACCAGTGCCCTGCTACCTCTAATCCCCACACATCTCTTCGTATCAAAGGCCTACAACAAACCCACTCTACCAAACCCGATACCAGGCAACCAATTTTTAATCCCACTCTTTCCGCATAGGAGCAGAAAGCCTAACCCTAACCGGGGGGGGGGGGGGGGGGGTCTACCATACTTAAAACTGAATCTTCCACTGGAACTACCGCCACCGGTTTGACCGTGTCTTTTCCAGCTTGCTGTCCTAAATCTAACTTGCACTTTTTGGGGGGTATATCCAAGCTCGAGCTGAAGTTGCTTCCTCGAGCCCCTCCACTGCGGACAGCAAGCCAAGTACGCTTAACCTTATTATCTTAAAGAGGATATGGGCAAAAGAACTCGTAAAGTGAAGTTCACAACTTAACTTCGGGAGGAGTGAACACATCTAATCTTTCAATTAACCACCAGAGCATATAAGCAGCCGCTCACCTTGCTTTGGCATCAGCTGTTCTGGCGTCCCTCCACCTCTACCAATATAATTTAGGCATCTTGCTACCATACTCATCATCTAAGCATTAGTAGTCCCACTGGGGGGGTATATCCAAGCTCAAGCTGAAGCTGCTTCCTCGAGCCCCTCCACTGCGGACAGCAAGATTATATGGGCAAAGGAACTCGTGAAATTATCTTTAATTGTGTTCTAATGTCTGTGATGCATAATCTGTACATAATGTAATTATCATACCAGTCCGATGAAGCAAGATAAACACTGGCTGTTAAAAAACAGCTGTGGAGACTGACGCTCTTGGGCATTTGAACACGCAGAGAAGTGTGTAATAGAATAAGAGAGAACCGTAAACACTCAATATGCGGTTCAGATGGAAAGACTCGGGCTGTTTCTGTTGGGTTTCCATGAGAGCGTCTTCCATGATGCTTCATTAGTCTTTGGAGAAAGATAAATATTAACCATTAAAGTGAGGCAGGAATGTGTGTTTTTTTTAATTATTTACTCCTTGTTACAGTATGCATTTCTGAGTTTAGCTAAAGCCATACATTTTTTTAAAAGTTACATTTGGGGTGTGGTTAACTTTTATTTATTTATTTATTTATTTATTTATTTATTTTTATTTGACATGGACATTACAATTACATTGGACGACCCATATGCATTTGCTTGGGTGTTTTAGCACACATGCTAATTTTCAACACCTGTCCACGGGAGGCTTTTAGATACTGATAGCATAATAATAACAATACCAACAAAATAGGATAAAGAAAATATACCAAAAAAAATTTATTAAGTTATAAGCAAAGGCATCATAATCAGAAAACATCTCAATAGTAGGTTATTCATGCGAGCGCTGTTGTTTTGTTTTGTTTTTAGCCATTGTTTAAGTCCTAAAAGCATTGCCATCTGTCTCTAGTTTTAAATGAGTAGGTAAAGCATTCCAGAGTTTTGGTCCCTTTGCAGAGAATGCAGACTGATCAAAAGAGTTCTTATACTTTGGGACAAGACAGTCACCTCTGATAGTGGCTTGTGTGTTCACCCTATTATCTGTTTTGATTTGATTTGACTGGAATATGATTTTTGATGCCTGATACTGTCTGTAGTTACTCAGGGCTTTGCTTTGAGGCATGAGCTGAAAAACTGAAGCATTCAATCAAAGAGTATCTTCAAAACTATGTGATCTGAGAGCTATTCATTTACCCCACTTGCTCTAGGCACAGTTTATATAATGGGTCAAGAATATGGAGAACTCTTTGGCTTATTTACATTTCGTAACTAAAAGAAATCATTTATTCTGATGACAAACGATTATGTTTGCATGTTTAATGCATGTTAATAAACTTTTTTTCCCCTCTGCTTGTGTTCTTTTGCCAGTCAATGGTAATGGGATTGTAGCAGAAGTCAGCGAGACCATCTCAGACCAGATGCAGTTGCCGGTTCAGAGCAGTGTTCTGGAGGAGATGAGCCCGGGACCAGCGGAGACGGAGAACCAGGACTGGAAACCCGAGCAGACAGCAGTCAGCAGCAGTGATGCTGCTCTGGAGGCCATAGAACCAGCAGATGTTCTTGCTGCCTTAGAACTCGTTGTCACTACAGCTGCAGAAACCAGTCTAGCTCTGGAACCAACATCAGATCTCACACCAGTTCAGTTCACTCCCATTCCAGAACCCAAGCCAGCTGAGCTAACATCAGCTCCAGAATTCCCATCAGACGTCCCTGTGGAACCAAGCCCTGCTCTAGAACCAACTGCAGCTCCAGAACCCACTCCAGTGGAACCAAGCCCTGTGCTAGAACCAACTCCAGCTCCAGAACCCACTCCAGTGGAACCAAGCCCTGCGCTAGAACCAGCTCCAGAACCCACTCCAGTGGAACCAAGCCCTGCTCTAGAACCAACTCCAGCTCCAGAACCTACTCCAGTGGAACCAAGCCCTGTGCTAGAGCCAACTCCAGCTCCAGAACCCACACCGGTGGAACCAAGCCCAGCTCTAGAGCCAACTCTGGTGGAACCAAGCCCTGTGCTAGAACCAACTCCAGCTCCAGAACCCACTCCAGTGAAACCAAGCCCTGCTCTAGAACCAGCTCCAGAACCCACTCCAGTGGAACCAAGCCCAGCTCTAGAACCAACTCCAGCTCCAGAACCCACTCCAGTGGAACCAAGCCTAGCTCTAGAACCAACTCCAGAACCCACTCCAGTGGAACCAGGCCCTGCTCTAGACCCAATTCCAGCTCCAGAACCCACTTCAGTGGAACCAAGCCCAGCTCTAGAACCAACTCCAGTGGAACCAAGCCCAGCTCTAGAACCAATTCCAGAACCCACTCCAGTGAAACCAAGCCCAGCTCTTGAACCAACTCCAGAGGAACCAAGCCCAGCTCTAGAACCAACTCCAGAGGAACCCACCCCAGCTCCAGAACCCACTCCAGCTCTAGAACCAACCGCATCTCCAGAACCCGCTCTAGTGGAACCAAGCCCAGCTCTAGAACCCACTCCAGTGGAACCAAGCCCAGCTCTAGAACCAACTCCAGCTCCAGAACCAACTCCAGTGGAACCGAGTCCAGCCCCTGTGATGGAGGCAGTAGCTGCAGAGGGTAATGCATGGGATTATGGGGCAGTTAATAGGGTCACAGGGAAGGTCAAACTAATTCATCACACTGGCGACATTTGCAGCAGCAATCTGTACTTATACCTTTTAAAGTCCCCCTGTGGTGTAAATCCAGCTTGTAATGTTGTTTATGTGTCTATGTGGTCTTTTTAATATTCTTTAAGTCAAACCATGTGTAAGTTCATAAGTCGACACCATTGCTGAGTATTTCCTCCTTAAAACTGCAGTGAACCAAAGACAGTCTCAAAAACACGCTTTGAAATCGCTGGTGTTTCTGACGTCACAAACTACCTTGTAACCAATCAGATCAACGTGTGATCGTCAACCAGTGGATCTCTGAGCTGAGTGAGTGAGTGGAGGCAGGGCTCATTTGCATATTCATAGAACCGCGCATACTAAATGAGGCAAGGGTGTCGAGTTACAGTCAAGATATTTTAAGACATGAAAAATTTGTTTTCAAGGAAAAAACGTTTAAATATGTCATTTTGGTGATCAAAGATGAGTTTTAAGGGATACAGTTATTGACTACAGGGGGACTTTAAATTATGTTTCTGATTATTTCAGAACAAAGCATCAGATTTAAAACACTACAGTAAAGCATACTGTATAAGGCAGTGCTGGACTAATGCTGGGTAACAGAACAGGGATTGTGTTGTGCAGTCTAGACAGAGACACACAGAACATGTTTTCTTCACGTCTGCACAACAGCCTCTTGCTGACACATTCTCGCTCTTTGTGTCGAGCCAAAAATCACAATAATCTTGCGCTCTGTTGCCTCAGATTATGTAAGATTAAACACTGAACATGATGGCATCTGTTGGTGACGCCCGGCGCTGGCCGTGACACACTAACCTCTACACAACACTGAGGGATAGTCATCAATATCCTGATTCTGATGCAAAAATGTATTTATAATATGAGCAAATGGATGTTCATGTGCTTTTCTACGGGATATGTGGGCCGAATGTTCAGTCACAGTGACAAACACTACAGGTTAGAGAACAAGCCTAATGCGGGTGAAGATCTCAGAACAAACATCTGTGAAACGCCTGAAGACTTGTTGTATATCAGGCAGAAGACTGGGCTTTGGAGAGTTTTGGTCCGTGTGGCTGATAGATGGATGTCACTGGACTTACCCCCCCCCCCCCCCCCCCCCACACGTCATCCAAGATGTTCATGTCTGTCTTTCTTCAGTCGAAAAGAAATTAGGAAAACACTCCAGGATGTTCCTCCATATAGTGCAGCCATTCTCAAACTGTGGTCCGCGGACCACTAGTGGTCCGTGAGGGTACTGCAGGTGGTCCGTGGAAAGGCAAAATAAAATATAAAATAATATTTTTTTTTACCTTCATTTTACCAGAAAATTCCCATTTAAAAAAAGAAAAGTAAAAAGAATATGTAGGCCTATATTGATATAACATTTTAATTAAATTGTCAAGTTATTGTGTGATTACTAAAATAGCCTAGTGGTGTTCGGCCGTGACATTCAAGTTCAGTGCCGTTAGAACCACAACATTGGTTCGGTGGATAGCAACAGGTTCTCTGAAGAGAAAAGGGCAGAGGCAAATATGTTCTCATTATCACATCACACGCATAGCCTTTAATGGTGCGTTCACAACGGACGAAATTTCGCTTCAAACTTTTGTTTTTACGCGCGTCAATTTAGCTCTTGATGCGCGAATTGATACAAAGTGGTCAAGCGTATCACTAGACGCGGCAGGCGCGAATTTCACATAATCCCTTTTTGAATTTGACGCGCTATTCGCGTCTGGTGTGTGAACGCAGTCGCACAGTTAGGCATAGGCTGTTTATATGAAACGAAATGTTTATAAATGGAATGAATAAGGCCTGTTATTATTTTAATTTCCAGTTAGTTTCTTGATCTTGCGTTTCTGAAATGTTTTGCAGATGTGCTGTTAAGTGGACAAACTTTTTGAGGACTTGTAAAACTCGGAAGATTAATAATCCCCTAAAATCGCCAAAGGTTTTGAAATGTTGACTATATTCCAGTGTTCTTATTACTGTATAGATTTCATACTCCATTGCTATGGAAATAAGCCTGTTGTTCAAATGAACCTGATTATGCCCTTGGGCGCTTGAGTAGCCTAAATAAATAAATTAAATATGTGGCAGCCGTTGTGTGCAGTAAACTTTCCTTTAACAAGCCTGTTGTAGCCTACTGTGATGACCAGTTATAGTTTTAGTGCTAGTAAGCCTATTTAAAGGTGCAGATTAATTCAGGTAGGACTGTGTGTAGACATATTTTATGATGTGTATTATGAGGTGGTCCGCGAAAATTCTTGATTACAAATAGTGGTCCACACACTCAAAAAGTTTGAGAACCCCTGATATAGTGTCTTCAATGGGGTCGAAGGTCCAGATGTGAGTTTCAGTGCAGCTTCAAAGTCTCGACACGATCCAGCCGAGGAATAAGAGTCTCATCTAGACAAACCAGTGGACATTTTAGAACAAAACAAACATTTATATACTTATAACCACTAATGCTGGTCTTGCTCTCGCTGTGATGCGACACACATTACGCAATCAGGTTGAAAGGTCAAGCGTGACGTAGGCGTAAGAACCGACCCAGTGCTTACAAAGCAAATGTGCAAAGACTGAGTCAAACGCCATTTACAAAAATAAATAAATAAATGCTAAAACAATGATGTCGGACGATTTTGAAGTTGGAGGAGAAAATGAGATGAGAGTTTTTACTCTACATTTCTGACCCGGAACACGCGTGACCTTTCAACCTGATTACATAATGTGTGGCGCATCACAGCTAAAAGACCAGCATTAGTGGTTATAAGTATATAAATGTTTATTTTGTTCTAAAATGGGTCTAGATGAGACTCTTATTCCTCGGCTGGATCGTGTCGAGACTTTGAAGCTGCACTGAAACTCACATCTGGACCTTCGACCCGTTGGACCCCATTGAAGACACTATATGGAGGAACATCCTGGAGTGTTTTCCTCAAAAACCTTCATTTCTTTTCCACTGAAGAAAGACAGACATGAACATCTTGGATGACGTGGGCGGAGAGTAAACTATCAGGAGATTTTATCAGGAAATATTCTATACTTTATATCGTTATATGAGACGAGATATTTAACACTTTTCCTGAAAATTGTTTGGAGATAAGCCGCAAATACAGTTACTGTGGCAATCTTACAATCATGAGCATTTCTAAAATCTGTGTTTCCTTGGTGAAGTCATTATAGAGATTATAAATGTGAGTTGTGTGTACATTATGAAATGCAGTAAGCACGAACTCTTTCATGATCAACTCTGTGTGTGTGTGTGTGTGTGTGTGTGTGTGTGTGTTTCAGGGGCCGGAGATGCAGCCGATCTGCCGAAACCCTCAGAGTCTGAAGACTGATGTTCATGCGCTCAGACTCAGACGTCATGTGCCTTTTATTCACTTTATTACACACGTTTGTACACAAATTAGTGTTTCTAAGTAGCGTTAGTATCGTTAGTATCGTTGTTAATAGCCAGAGAAATGCCTTGAACCTCGTCTTCAGCTGTGTCGAACACAAGCAATAAACCTTAACTCGTCTGAGTGAACATGAGCCAAAGCTCTATAACTGTGAATCAGCCAAACCGGGTCTAACGATGAAGAGTCTAACGATGAAGAGTCTGTAACGGGTCACAGGGTCGTCTCTCTCTCATGTGTGTGTTCAGTGCGGTCTGACTCTTGTATTAGTGTGTTAATCAGCAGTGTGTGTGTGTGTGTGTGTGTGTGTGTAGGGTTATTTTAATGTTGTTTGTGGTGATTTATTATAAACTCTAATGAACTCTTGATCTGATCAGCTTTAACTCTCCGAGATCCTGAAGGAACGAGTGAGTCTCGTCAGTGTGTGAAGGCGTTCAGCGGCTCGTTACGAAGCTTCGCTGTGACAGGATCTGTGTGTGTGTGTGTGTATGTGTGTGTGTGTGTGTGTTTCTACATTTACATGCGCTCAGAATAAATACAGTTACTAATAAAATAATGATGTATTGATTTGTCTTTCATAAACTTTCATGTTCTGTGGATTTTAATTACTGGGGAATATTACAGTTGATCTCGCAGTAAAATAAATGAGAGCCACACACACACACACACACACACACACACACACACACACACACACAGACTCTCTCACACTGTCTCTCTCTCTCTCACACACACACACACACACACACAGACTCTCTCTCACACACACACACACACACACACAGAGACTCTCTCTCACACACACACACACACACACACACACACACACACACACACAGACTCTCTCTCACACACACACACACACACACACACACACACACAGAGACTCTCTCTCACACACACACACACACACACACACACACACAGAGACTCTCTCTCACACACACACACACACACACACACACACACAGACTCTCTCTCACACACACACACACACACACACACACAGAGACTCTCTCTCACACACTGTCTCTCTCACACACACTCTCACACACAATCTATCTCTATCTAAGTCTATCTCCCTCTCACACACACACACACACACACACTGTCTTTCTCTCTCTCTCTCTCACACACACACACACACACACACTTTCTCTCTCTCTCTCTCACACACACACACACACACACTTTCTCTCTCTCTCTCACTCACACACAGTCTCTCTCACACAAACAAACAAACACACACACACACACACTGTCTTTCTGTCTCACACAAAGACACACACACACACACACTGTCTTTCTCTCTCTCTCACACACACACACACACACACACACTTTCTCTCTCTCTCTCTCTCACACACAGTCTCTCTCTCTCACACAAACAAACACACACACACACACACACTGTCTCTCTGTCTCACACAAAGACACACACACTCTCTCTCTCTCTCTCACACACACACACACACACACACACACACACTCTCTCTCTCACACACACACACACACACACACACTCTCTCTCTCTCTCTCACACACACACACACAGGCTAATGTGTGTGTTTGGATCGTGGGGAAACTGATGCACTAGAGGATGTAAACCTAATAAGCACTGAATTAAAATACACAGTAAAGAATTAAAAATGAAGTTAATTATTCAGACACACTGAACCTGAACTATTGCAGACTTTCTGATGAACAGATGTAGTGTGATGCATCCTTACATACAGTTTATGATGGGTTACAACAAATGCAGGATGGTTAAAATAATAATAATTATTATATTAGTCTCTTGATGCTGTTGCTGCTCAGATGAACGTGCTTCACTTCTGCGGTCTGTAAACTCCTCTAACCCTTCATCATCTTCTTCATCATCTTCATCATCATCTTCTTCATCATCATCATCATCATCATCTTCTTCATCATCTTCATCATCATCTTCTGCTTTATTTGTTTGATGCTGTGAATGTCTCATATTCAGTGTTTATTTTAGTACACGTTTAATAAGATACATTTATGATTTCAACAATCGATTAGTGTTAAAGGGATAGTTCATCTTGTTCCAAACCTGTATGAAGTTCTTTGTTCTGCTGAACACAAAGGAAGATATTTTGAAGAATATGGGAAACTAAAGAGTTGATAGAAATAGAAGTCAGTGGGGTCCATCAATTGTTCAGTTACAAACAATCCTCAAAATATCATCTTTTGTGTTCAGCAGAACAAATTAATTCATACAGATTTGAAAGAACTTTAGGAAGAGTAAATGATAGAATTTTCATTTTTGGGGGAACTACTCCTTTAACGCGTCTTTGTTCTGAAAGGACTACATTTCCCATCATCCTCTAAACCGGAAATAAGCGCAGGGTGTGCACGTGGGCTGTCAGAGCGTGAGCTGCAGCTCGAACAGGAAACTTACACACAAACTGTCCAAACCTCTTATACTGTCTATGGTCCAAACCGAATTAAACAGAGGAAAGTAATTATCCCGATTCACTGCGCTTCAAGGTAAGTGTGTGTTATGAGTGTTATTCCGCTATAAACCGCAGTTAGAGGAGAGTAACGCGCAGATCTAATCATCACAAACATAAAGATTTACAGGCAAAACCTGCAACAATTTAAGGAAACATCATTAAAAAAAGTATAATTTCACGTCCGATTCATTGTTCCATTTTGATGGATATTAAATATCAGGTTTACCTTTTTTTAATTGAGAGTTTAAATTAATTTTTACTACATTCATATTGTGTGAAGGTTGTAAGGATAGAACTCTTATTACTGTGTACACACCACACTATACTATACACACTAGTACACTTACACACTACACTACACAATACACACTACACTACATACTTCACTATACTACACTATACTATACACACTAGTACACTTACACACTACACTATACTATACACACTACACTACATACTACACTACACACTACACTACATACTTCACTATACTACACTATACACACTAGTACACTTACACACTACACTACACAATACACACTACACACTACACTACACACTACACTACATACTT
>CM040803.1:421749-429249 GCA_022829025.1 Squalius cephalus | reverse complement strand
AATCTGTGTTTCAGATGCCGGGAGCAAAAGACCGAATGAGAGAAAAAAAGATGAAGAACCAGCCGAGGAACGTGACGTACACGAGCTCAGGTGATCGAGACTCTTCAGCTGAAGTCATGCTCTATGATCATGTGTTATTTGTGTTTATTGACTGAATGCTCCTCTACAGGTCGTGGTGCCGGGAGAGGTCAGGGGTCACAGGTCTGGGTCAGAGGTCATCAGGCTGGGGGTCACAGTTACAGTCAAGATCTGCCCAAATACATCACAGGTGATCAAACACACTCATAATTATAGAACGACTATCCCTTTCATGTTAATAAAACAACAGAAAACAAAGAGAAAATCACTCACTGTTATAGAAGCTCAACTCAACTTTAATATTAGCTTCAATAAGAATCAATGTATAATTTATACAGTGAAGTCTGTGTAGTGTTTTTTTTCTATATTTGTGTATTTAATTTCTTTCTTGAATGCTACAGTTAAATAGTGTTTATTACATTTGTAGATTATGTTGTGTATGTGTGATGTGTATCTTTGTTCTTATTTTTCAATAACAAAAAAAATAATGACAAAGATTTTTATCTTGTCCACTTTGGCCTAAATGTCTGCCATTCTTTTCTTTGTTTATATATTGTTAGCTTGTAAGACTTTGTTTTTTAAAATAGGGACATTAGTTGCTCAGTCACTTGCAAAATAGTGAAACCAACATGCAAAAAAGAATCGTGATAAAATCTTGAATCGTGATTTTCTTGAAAAAAATCGCGATATGATATTTTTGCCATATTTTGTCATCCCCCCCCCCCCCCCAGTGTCAAGTTACATTCAAGCTATTTTAAGGCACAAATAATTTTTTTAAAGGAAAAAACATTTAAATGTGTAATTTTGGTGATCAAAGATGAGTTTTAAAGGATAAAATTGACTACATGGGACTTTAAGCAAATAAAAAACATTTTAAAAAAAAAGAAAGAAAGAAAAGAAATAATACTTTTATTCATCAAGGATTAATTAAATTGATCAAAAGTTACAGTAAAGACATTTATAATGTTACAAAAGATTCCATTTCAAATAAATGTTCTTTTGAACTTTCTATTCATCAAAGAATCCTGAAATAAAAATGTAAATAACTGTTTTTAACACTGATAATAATCATAATAAATGTTTCTTGAGCAGCCATTGTCATTTTGGTGATGAAAGATGAGTTTTAAAGGATGAAATGATTGACGACGGGGGACTTTAATAGTGAAAGTTGTTTGACTGTCTCGCAGCCTCGTACTTCGCTAGAGCTCGCGCGGCCGAAGTGAACGCCATGCTGAAGGCCGTCAGTAAGCCTGCCGGCAGCTGCCACGTGTTCAACGCTCTGCCCAAACACATGCGCAGACGAGCCATGAGCCACGACACCAAGAGACTGCCGATACGCCTGCGCGAGGGAGCGCAACGCCTGGTACTGCACACTGTCCGCATTCTTCAGTTCATGTTTATTTATTACAGCGCACAATACACATCATTTCAAAGGAGCTTTACGGAAAATGCCTGAGTCCACGTTATAGAGGTGTGATGAGATCTCGTGCACTTATTGTTTACACTTATTAAGAAAAAACTGCTATTTATTTTTATTTATACTGTTTTTATTTCTATGTTCAATTTGTGTAAAGGAGTTGAATTATGAGTCGCACACAGCCTCAATCAGAGGTTCTGGAAGCTCATAATTCATGCACAGTAAAGTCTGAAGAGACTCGTGTGAAGACAGTCAGTCGAGTTTGTGGCGAAACCTTTACAGTGCTTGTATATTATTGTCTTTCAGTGCTTTTGATCATTCATACTCATAAAGTAGAGCTGGAATCACATTCATTACAAGATTATTAGTTAAAACATTTTAAAACGCACCTGCAGACTATTTTTCCAGTCAGGAATTTTGTCATTGAGGATTTCTATGAAGTATTGTGATAAGATCTCGTGTCTCGTGAGATAAGAGTCTCGTCACTCCCAGCACATTACAATCTACAGTGATCTGTTATCAGATGCAGCTTTGTTCAGTTTTATCTATTTGTTGCGATTTGCTAATTTTTTATTTGTTCTTATTTAATTACTGAGTGTTTACTTTAATACTTTTCTTTAATAATGCTTGAAATTTATATTAGTTAGGCTAGTTGTTTTCCTATGGTATTTTTAGCCCCAAACATTATCAGGAACGGTATTCCAGAGTTTAGGAGCCAAATGTGAAAACCCTCTCCCTCCTTTAGTGGACTTAGATATTCTAGGTACTATCAGAGTCCGTCTACGGAGAGCCTGGCCACTCCCTATTAAGTCCTATTGTACCGAATTGTGGTTGTAGTTCCACCAGAGTTCCACTGGGGGCGATCACCATGAGTGCAGACTGAATGGGAGTCTATGGCGCTAGACGGCTAAATTTGTCTCTTTCACCCGATTGCCGTTGAGAAATCTCAGATTTGATTGTAGGTTTTGCAAGTTCAACATGGGTTATAGATCGAAAGTTGAATGAACGAGTACTTATGTCCTTTCGATTTCTTACAGGTTGAGTTGTTGTTGCCCATAACACGCTAGCATTCTGCTAATGAACACTGATTGGTCAGTAAAGGACTGATTATGACCAGAGATACCGCTTGATGGTCTTTTAAAACAACAAAACTAAAACTCTTCCAGCACGTGTGTTTGCCTGTGTCAGCTGTGTTGTCTGTTTACCTGTGTCGGCTGTGTCGTGTGTTTCCCTGTGTCGGCTGTGCTGTGTGTTTCCCTGTGTCGGCTGTGTCGTGTGTTTCCCTGTGTCGGCTGTGCTGTGTGTTTCCCTGTGTCGGCTGTGTCGTGTGTTTCCCTGTGTCGGCTGTGCTGTGTGTTTCCCTGTGTCGGCTGTGTTGTCTGTTTACCTGTGTCGGCTGTGTCGTGTGTTTCCCTGTGTCGGCTGTGCTGTGTGTTTCCCTGTGTCGGCTGTGTCGTGTGTTTCCCTGTGTCGGCTGTGTCGTGTGTTTACCTGTGTCGGCTGTGTCGTGTGTTTCCCTGTGTCGGCTGTGCTGTGTGTTTCCCTGTGTCGGCTGTGCTGTGTGTTTCCCTGTGTCGGCTGTGCTGTGTGTTTCCCTGTGTCGGCTGTGTTGTGTGTTTCCCTGTGTCGGCTGTGTTGTGTGTTTCCCTGTGTCGGCTGTGTTGTGTGTTTCCCTGTGTCAGCTGTGTTGTGTGTTTCCCTGTGTCAGCTGTGTTGTCTGTTTACCTGTGTCGGCTGTGTCGTGTGTTTCCCTGTGTCGGCTGTGCTGTGTGTTTCCCTGTGTCGGCTGTGTCGTGTGTTTCCCTGTGTCGGCTGTGTCGTGTGTTTACCTGTGTCGGCTGTGTCGTGTGTTTCCCTGTGTCGGCTGTGCTGTGTGTTTCCCTGTGTCGGCTGTGCTGTGTGTTTCCCTGTGTCGGCTGTGCTGTGTGTTTCCCTGTGTCGGCTGTGTTGTGTGTTTCCCTGTGTCGGCTGTGTTGTGTGTTTCCCTGTGTCGGCTGTGTTGTGTGTTTCCCTGTGTCAGCTGTGTTGTGTGTTTCCCTGTGTCAGCTGTGTTGTGTGTTTCCCTGTGTCGGCTGTGCTGTGTGTTTCCCTGTGTCAGCTGTGTTGTGTGTTTCCCTGTGTCAGCTGTGTTGTGTGTTTCCCTGTGTCAGCTGTGTTGTGTGTTTCCCTGTGTCAGCTGTGTCGTGTGTTTCCCTGTGTCTGCTGTGTCGTGTGTTTCCCTGTGTCAGCTGTGTCGTGTGTTTCCCTGTGTCAGCTGTGTCGTGTGTTTCCCTGTGTCAGCTGTGTTGTGTGTTTCCCTGTGTCAGCTGTGTCGTGTGTTTCCCTGTGTCTGCTGTGTTGTTTGTTTCCCTGTGTCTGCTGTGTTGTGTGTTTCCCTGTGTCAGCTGTGTCGTGTGTTTCCCTGTGTCAGCTGTGTCGTGTGTTTCCCTGTGTCAGCTGTGTTGTGTGTTTCCCTGTGTCAGCTGTGTTGTGTGTTTCCCTGTGTCAGCTGTGTCGTGTGTTTCCCTGTGTCTGCTGTGTCGTGTGTTTCCCTGTGTCAGCTGTGTCGTGTGTTTCCCTGTGTCAGCTGTGTCGTGTGTTTCCCTGTGTCAGCTGTGTTGTGTGTTTCCCTGTGTCAGCTGTGTCGTGTGTTTCCCTGTGTCTGCTGTGTTGTTTGTTTCCCTGTGTCTGCTGTGTTGTGTGTTTCCCTGTGTCAGCTGTGTCGTGTGTTTCCCTGTGTCAGCTGTGTCGTGTGTTTCCCTGTGTCAGCTGTGTCGTGTGTTTCCCTGTGTCAGCTGTGTTGTGTGTTTCCCTGTGTCAGCTGTGTTGTGTTTCCCTGTGTCAGCTGTGTCGTGTGTTTCCCTGTGTCAGCTGTGTTGTGTGTTTCCCTGTGTCAGCTGTGTCGTGTGTTTCCCTGTGTCTGCTGTGTTGTGTTTCCCTGTGTCTGCTGTGTTGTGTTTCCCTGTGTCGGCTGTGTTGTGTGTTTCCCTGTGTCAGCTGTGTTGTGTTTCCCTGTGTCAGCTGTGTTGTGTGTTTGCCTGTGTCAGCTGTGTTGTGTTTCCCTGTGTCAGCTGTGTCGTGTGTTTGCCTGTGTCAGCTGTGTTGTGTTTCCCTGTGTCGGCTGTGTTGTGTGTTTCCCTGTGTCAGCTGTGTTGTGTTTCCCTGTGTCAGCTGTGTTGTGTGTTTGCCTGTGTCAGCTGTGTTGTGTTTCCCTGTGTCGGCTGTGTTGTGTGTTTCCCTGTGTCAGCTGTGTTGTGTTTCCCTGTGTCAGCTGTGTTGTGTGTTTGCCTGTGTCAGCTGTGTTGTGTTTCCCTGTGTCTGCTGTGTTGTGTTTCCCTGTGTCGGCTGTGTTGTGTGTTTCCCTGTGTCAGCTGTGTTGTGTTTCCCTGTGTCAGCTGTGTTGTGTGTTTGCCTGTGTCAGCTGTGTTGTGTTTCCCTGTGTCGGCTGTGTTGTGTGTTTCCCTGTGTCAGCTGTGTTGTGTTTCCCTGTGTCAGCTGTGTTGTGTGTTTCCCTGTGTCAGCTGTGTCGTGTGTTTCCCTGTGTCAGCTGTGTTGTGTGTTTACCTGTGTCAGCTGTGTCGTGTGTTTCCCTGTGTCAGCTGTGTCGTGTGTTTCCCTGTGTCAGCTGTGTTGTGTGTTTCCCTGTGTCAGCTGTGTTGTGTGTTTCCCTGTGTCAGCTGTGTTGTGTTTCCCTGTGTCGGCTGTGTCGTGTGTTTCCCTGTGTCAGCTGTGTTGTGTTTCCCTGTGTCAGCTGTGTTGTGTGTTTCCCTGTGTCAGCTGTGTTGTGTGTTTCCCTGTGTCAGCTGTGTTGTGTTGCCCTGTGTCAGCTGTGTTGTGTGTTTCCCTGTGTCAGCTGTGTTGTGTTTCCCTGTGTCAGCTGTGTTGTGTGTTTGCCTGTGTCAGCTGTGTTGTGTTTCCCTGTGTCGGCTGTGTTGTGTGTTTCCCTGTGTCAGCTGTGTTGTGTTTCCCTGTGTCAGCTGTGTTGTGTGTTTCCCTGTGTCAGCTGTGTTGTGTTGCCCTGTGTCAGCTGTGTCGTGTGTTTCCCTGTGTCGGCTGTGTTGTGTGTTTCCCTGTGTCGGCTGTGTCGTGTGTTTCCCTGTGTCGGCTGTGTTGTGTTTCCCTGTGTCAGCTGTGTTGTGTGTTTCCCTGTGTCGGCTGTGTTGTGTTTCCCTGTGTCAGCTGTGTTGTGTGTTTCCCTGTGTCAGCTGTGTCGTGTGTTTGCCTGTGTCAGCTGTGTTGTGTGTTTGCCTGTGTCAGCTGTGTCGTGTGTTTCCCTGTGTCGGCTGTGTTGTGTTTCCCTGTGTCAGCTGTGTTGTGTGTTTCCCTGTGTCAGCTGTGTTGTGTGTTTCCCTGTGTCAGCTGTGTTGTGTGTTTGCCTGTGTCAGCTGTGTTGTGTGTTTCCCTGTGTCAGCTGTGTTGTGTGTTTGCCTGTGTCAGCTGTGCTGTGTGTTTCCCTGTGTCAGCTGTGTTGTGTTTCCCTGTGTCGGCTGTGTTGTGTGTTTGCCTGTGTCAGCTGTGCTGTGTGTTTCCCTGTGTCAGCTGTGTTGTGTGTTTCCCTGTGTCAGCTGTGTTGTGTGTTTGCCTGTGTCAGCTGTGCTGTGTGTTTCCCTGTGTCAGCTGTGTTGTGTTTCCCTGTGTCGGCTGTGCTGTGTGTTTGCCTGTGTCAGCTGTGTTGTGTGTTTCCCTGTGTCAGCTGTGTTGTGTGTTTCCCTGTGTCAGCTGTGTTGTGTGTTTGCCTGTGCCAGCTGTGCTGTGTGTTTCCCTGTGTCAGCTGTGTTGTGTTTCCCTGTGTCGGCTGTGTTGTGTGTTTCCCTGTGTCGGCTGTGTTGTGTTTCCCTGTGTCGGCTGTGTTGTGTGTTTCCCTGTGTCAGCTGTGTTGTGTGTTTCCCTGTGTCAGCTGTGTTGTGTGTTTACCTGTGTCAGCTGTGTTGTGTGTTTACCTGTGTCAGCTGTGTTGTGTTTACCTGTGTCAGCTGTGTTGTGTGTTTCCCTGTGTCAGCTGTGTTGTGTTTCCCTGTGTCAGCTGTGTTGTGTGTTTCCCTGTGTCAGCTGTGTTGTGTTTACCTGTGTCAGCTGTGTTGTGTGTTTACCTGTGTCAGCTGTGTTGTGTTTCCCTGTGTCAGCTGTGTTGTGTATTTCCCTGTGTCAGCTGTGTTGTGTGTTTACCTGTGTCAGCTGTGTTGTGTGTTTACCTGTGTCAGCTGTGTTGTGTTTACCTGTGTCAGCTGTGTTGTGTGTTTCCCTGTGTCAGCTGTGTTGTGTGTTTCCCTGTGTCAGCTGTGTTGTGTGTTTCCCTGTGTCAGCTGTGTTGTGTTTCCCTATGTCAGCTGTGTTGTTTACCTGTGTCAGCTGTGTTGTGTGTTTACCTGTGTCAGCTGTGTTGTGTGTTTCCCTGTGTCAGCTGTGTTGTGTGTTTCCCTGTGTCAGCTGTGTTGTGTTTCCCTGTGTCAGCTGTGCTGTGTGTTTGCCTGTGTCAGCTGTGTTGTGTGTTTCCCTGTGTCAGCTGTGTTGTCGATGCCTGGAGAGAAAAGAAAGTGCAGAGCTGAAAGCACCAAAGTGACTGAAGGATTGCCGTAAAGCAGTATCTCTGGTCGTACGATGTGTGTGACGTCATTGACATTTTAAAATACTTTTTAAAGCAAATAAGTGACTCTAAAAAATCTAACACCCAGCAGTGTAATTTCTTTGCATCTCCTTTCGAATACAACATTCAAATTACTAGACAAAACATATCCTGAGAAAAGTGGATTTTGAGGGGTATAGCGCCATAGACCTCCATTCATTCTGCACTCGTCCTGTGAGCGCCCTCATGTGGAGCCAGAGTGGAACTGCACTCGTCCTGTGAGCGCCCTCATGTGGAGCCAGAGTGGAACTGCACTCGTCCTGTGAGCGCCCTCATGTGGAGCCAGAGTGGAACTGCACTCGTCCTGTGAGCGCCCTCATGTGGAGCCAGAGTGGAACTGCACTCGTCCTGTGAGCGCCCTCATGTGGAGCCAGAGTGGAACTGCAACCAGTTCAGAAGCCGG
>CM040803.1:381749-416749 GCA_022829025.1 Squalius cephalus | reverse complement strand
CTAACCCAGAACACACTCCTCACCCTACTCACCCTAACCCAGAACACACTCCTCACCCTAACCCAGAACACACTCCACACCCTAACCCAGAACACACTAACCCAGAACACACTCCTCGCCCTAATCCAGAACACACTCCTCGCCCTAATCCAGAACACACTCCTCACCCTAACCCAGAACACACTCCACACCCTAACCCAGAACACACTCCTCACCCTAACCCAGAACACACTCCACACCCTAACCCAGAACACACTAACCCAGAACACACTCCTCACCCTAACCCAGAACACACTCCACACCCTAACCCAGAACACACTCCTCACCCTAACCCAGAACACACTAACCCAGAACACACTCCACACCCTAACCCAGAACACACTAACCCAGAACACACTCCTCACCCTAACCCAGAACACACTCCACACCCTAACCCAGAACACACTCCTCACCCTAACCCAGAACACACTCCACACCCTAACCCAGAACACACTCCACACCCTAACCCAAAACACACTCCACACACTAACCCAGAACACACTCCACACCCTAACCCAGAACACACTCCACACCCTAACCCATAACACACTCCACACCCTAACCCATAACACACTCCACACCCTAACCCAGAACACACTCCACACCCTAACCCAGAACACACTCCACACACTAACCCAGAACACACTCCACACCCTAACCCAGAACACACTCCACACCCTAACCCATAACACACTCCACACCCTAACCCAGAACACACTCCACACACTAACCCAGAACACACTCCACACCCTAACCCAGAACACACTCCACACCCTAACCCAGAACACACTCCACACCCTAACCCAGAACACACTCCTCACCCTAACCCAGAACACACTCCACACCCTAACCCAGAACACACTCCACACCCTAACTCAGAACACACTAACCCAGAACACACTCCTCACCCTAACCCAGAACACACTCCTCACCCTAACCCAGAACACACTCCTCACCCTACTCACCCTAACCCAGAACACACTCCTCACCCTAACCCAGAACACACTCCACACCCTAACCCAGAACACACTAACCCAGAACACACTCCTCGCCCTAATCCAGAACACACTCCTCGCCCTAATCCAGAACACACTCCTCACCCTAACCCAGAACACACTCCACACCCTAACCCAGAACACACTCCTCACCCTAACCCAGAACACACTCCACACCCTAACCCAGAACACACTCCACACCCTAACCCAGAACACACTAACCCAGAACACACTCCTCACCCTAACCCAGAACACACTCCACACCCTAACCCAGAACACACTCCTCACCCTAACCCAGAACACACTAACCCAGAACACACTCCACACCCTAACCCAGAACACACTAACCCAGAACACACTCCTCACCCTAACCCAGAACACACTCCACACCCTAACCCAGAACACACTCCTCACCCTAACCCAGAACACACTCCACACCCTAACCCAGAACACACTCCACACCCTAACCCAAAACACACTCCACACACTAACCCAGAACACACTCCACACCCTAACCCAGAACACACTCCACACCCTAACCCATAACACACTCCACACCCTAACCCAGAACACACTCCACACCCTAACCCAGAACACACTCCACACCCTAACCCAGAACACACTCCACACACTAACCCAGAACACACTCCACACCCTAACCCAGAACACACTCCACACCCTAACCCATAACACACTCCACACCCTAACCCAGAACACACTCCACACCCTAACCCAGAACACACTAACCCAGAACACACTCCTCACCCTAACCCAGAACAGACTCCACACCCTAACCCAGAACACACTCCTCACCCTAACCCAGAACACACTCCACACCCTAACCCAGAACACACTCCACACCCTAACCCAGAACACACTAACCCAGAACACACTCCTCACCCTAACCCAGAACACACTCCACACCCTAACCCAGAACACACTCCACACCCTAACCCAGAACACACTAACCCAGAACACACTCCTCACCCTAACCCAGAACACACTCCTCACCCTAACCCAGAACACACTCCACACCCTAACCCAGAACACACTCCTCACCCTAACCCAGAACACACTCCACACCCTAACCCAGAACACACTAACCCAGAACACACTCCTCACCCTAACCCAGAACAGACTCCACACCCTAACCCAGAACACACTCCTCACCCTAACCCAGAACACACTCCACACCCTAACCCAGAACACACTCCACACCCTAACCCAGAACACACTAACCCAGAACACACTCCTCACCCTAACCCAGAACACACTCCACACCCTAACCCAGAACACACTCCACACCCTAACCCAGAACACACTCCTCACCCTAACCCAGAACACACTCCTCACCCTAACCCAGAACACACTAACCCAGAACACACTCCTTACCCTAACCCAGAACACACCCACACCCTAACCCAGAACACACTCCACACCCTAACCCAGAACACACTCCTCACCCTAACCCAGAACACACTAACCCAGAACACACTCCTTACCCTAACCCAGAACACACCCACACCCTAACCCAGAACACACTCCACACCCTAACCCAGAACACACTCCTCACCCTAACCCAGAACACACTAACCCAGAACACACTCCTTACCCTAACCCAGAACACACCCACACCCTAACTCAGAACACACTCCTCACCCTAACCCAGAACACACTCCACACCCTAACCCAGAACACACTAACCCAGAACACACTCCTTACCCTAACCCAGAACACACCCACACCCTAACCCAGAACACACTCCACACCCTAACCCAGAACACACTCCTCACCCTAACCCAGAACACACTAACCCAGAACACACTCCACACACTAACCCAGAACACACTCCTCACCCTAACCCAGAACACACTAACCCAGAACACACTCCTCACCCTAACCCAGAACACACTCCACACCCTAACCCAGAACACACTCCACACCCTAACCCAGAACACACTAACCCAGAACACACTCCACACACTAACCCAGAACACACTCCTCACCCTAACCCAGAACACACTAACCCAGAACACACTCCACACACTAACCCAGAACACACTCCTCACCCTAACCCAGAACACACTCCTCACCCTAACCCAGAACACACTCCACACCCTAACCCAGAACACACTCCTCACCCTAACCCAGAACACACTCCACACCCTAACCCAGAACACTCCACACCCTAACCCAGAACACACTAACCCAGAACACACTCCTCACCCTAACCCAGAACACACTCCTCACCCTAACCCAGAACACACTCCACACCCTAACCCAGAACACACTCCACACCCTAACCCAGAACACACTAACCCAGAACACACTCCTCACCCTAACCCAGAACACACTCCACACCCTAACCCAGAACACACTCCTCACCCTAACCCAGAACACACTCCACACCCTAACCCAGAACACACTCCACACCCTAACCCAGAACACACTAACCCAGAACACACTCCTCACCCTAACCCAGAACACACTCCACACCCTAACCCAGAACACACTCCTCACCCTAACCCAGAACACACTCCACACCCTAACCCAGAACACACTCCTCACCCTAACCCAGAACACACTCCACACCCTAACCCAGAACACACTCCACACCCTAACCCAGAACACACTAACCCAGAACACACTCCTTACCCTAACCCAGAACACACTCCACACCCTAACCCAGAACACACTCCACACCCTAACCCAGAACACACTCCACACCCTAACCCAGAACACACTAACCCAGAACACACTCCACACCCTAACCCAGAACACACTAACCCAGAACACACTCCTTACCCTAACCCAGAACACACTCCACACCCTAACCCAGAACACACTCCACACCCTAACCCAGAACACACTAACCCAGAACACACTCCTTACCCTAACCCAGAACACACTCCACACCCTAACCCAGAACACACTCCACACCCTAACCCAGAACACACTAACCCAGAACACACTCCTTACCCTAACCCAGAACACACTCCTTACCCTAACCCAGAACACACTCCACACCCTAACCCAGAACACACTCCACACCCTAACCCAGAACACACTAACCCAGAACACACTCCTTACCCTAACCCAGAACACACTCCACACCCTAACCCAGAACACACTCCTCACCCTAACCCAGAACACACTCCACACCCTAACCCAGAACACACTCCTCACCCTAACCCAGAACACACTAACCCAGAACACACTCCACACACTAACCCAGAACACACTCCTCACCCTAACCCAGAACACACTCCTCACCCTAACCCAGAACACACTCCTCACCCTAACCCAGAACACACTCCACACACTAACCCAGAACACACTCCTCACCCTAACCCAGAACACACTAACCCAGAACACACTCCTCACCCTAACCCAGAACACACTCCACACCCTAACCCAGAACACACTCCACACCCTAACCCAGAACACACTAACCCAGAACACACTCCTTACCCTAACCCAGAACACACTCCACACCCTAACCCAGAACACACTCCACACCCTAACCCAGAACACACTCCTCACCCTAACCCAGAACACACTAACCCAGAACACACTCCTCACCCTAACCCAGAACACACTCCTCACCCTAACCCAGAACACACTCCACACCCTAACCCAGAACACACTCCTCACCCTAACCCAGAACACACTCCACACACTAACCCAGAACACACTCCTCACCCTAACCCAGAACACACTCCTCACCCTAACCCAGAACACACTCCTCACCCTAACCCAGAACACACTCCTCACCCTAACCCAGAACACACTCCTCACCCTAACCCAGAACACACTCCTCACCCTAACCCAGAACACACTCCTCACCCTAACCCAGAACACACTCCACACCCTAACCCAGAACACACTAACCCAGAACACACTCCACACACTAACCCAGAACACACTCCTCACCCTAACCCAGAACACACTCCACACCCTAACCCAGAACACACTCCACACCCTAACCCAGAACACACTAACCCAGAACACACTCCTCACCCTAACCCCAGAACACACTCCACACCCTAACCCAGAACACACTCCTCACCCTAACCCAGAACACACTCCACACCCTAACCCAGAACACACTAACCCAGAACACACTCCTCACCCTAACCCCAGAACACACTCCACACCCTAACCCAGAACACACTCCTCACCCTAACCCAGAACACACTCCACACCCTAACCCAGAACACACTCCACAACGGTGCGGATGTGAAGGCTTGAGCAACATGTGACACGCGTGTGTTCGCACAGCACAGTCTAGAACAGGGTTCACCAATCTCGGTCCTGGAGGGCCGCTGTCCCTGCAGAGTTCAGCTCCAACACACCTGTTTGGAAGTTTCTAGTATGCCTAGTGAGACCTTGATTAGCTGGTTCAGGTGTGTTTAATTGGGGTTGGAGCTAAACTCTGCAGGACAGCGGCCCTCCAGGACCAAGATTGGTGAACCCTGGTCTAGAAGGACAGTGTTCGCTGTTAGTTCACTCAGGGTCTAGGCTTGGGAATCGAAAATCAGTTCTGATTCTGGAATCGAATACTTGAGGTCAGGGATCGGATGCTTGTTATAAAATAAAAATATCGATTCCTTTGTGAGCATTTCAATATGACTTTAAACCGTTCAAGCGCGAGAGACTCTAATATTCCTGCCGTCTCTATAATAACACTAATCAAACACTTTCCAAACACTCTTTAATCGGTAATATCCATGAAGACAATTCACCTTTATTTCTGTAGTGCTTTATTCAGTACAGATTATGGAATGATTATTAAATGAATGATAAACATAAACAGACTGGCGGCAATTTGACAATTTAAGTGACTCATGATGATGAAGATGAAGATGATGATGATGATTTGTAGCTCAACATTCAGCACTCGCGACTAGGGGTGTATGATATATCGGCTGATATATGTTCATTATTAATGTTATCATTATCGGCACAATAAGAAGATTTGTCTGATATATTAAAGCCGATAATGTATTATTTCCTCCAGCTGAGACGCTTCTGATGCGACTGTTAGACATGATGGCTCTGAAGTGCTTGAAATATGATTGGCATCACTTCAAAAAAGGAAAATTCAGAGTTCAGAGCAACATGTGCAGATCTGTCATATCGGCTACAGAACATTATAACGAGAACATCATCATCATAATTGTGTGATTGGGTCGTGACTTTAATGGTGAGACTTTTGGTTTTGTAATCAGGCTCTCAAAAAACAAAAACAAAAAAAAATTCACAGGGCGTCTAATATAATAAATTTTAATTTGGATTTAGATATACCGGCTTATATATCGGTTATGGGCTTTCAGATATAAAGAATTATCGGTTATCAGTATCGGCCAAAATCTTCATATCGCTGCATCCCTAAACTATATTTTCCTTTTCAAAGTGATTCCAATCATATTTCAAGCAATTCAGAACCATCATGTTGAACAGTCGCATCTGAAGGACATAATACACTATTCATCGGCTTTCATATATTCACTTATCAGCCGAAAACAATAACATCAAAACTGCACATATACTCTCGACTCCAATAGAGGAGGATGAAGAGAAAGGGCTGCACACAAACTCGCCTGTGTTTGGGTGTTTTAACCGCTTGTCTTCTCTGATCATGTGACAGGAAGTGCTGTCGGAGCTGCTGCTGGTGTGTGGGTGTTCTCAGGCCGTGTCCGTGTGTGAGGATCTTCATCCCGAAGCGGATCCTGCAGGGAGGAAGAGGAAGAGGAAGAGGGATGAAGACGACACCGGTCCTCCCTCCAAGAGGCTGCTGGGAGACGGGACTCGACCCGCTGGAGCTCCGGTGCGCTGGGAGTCCACCGACACACACATCACCATCAGGTAGAGACTCACTCACTCACACACACACTCTCACACACACACACACTAGAGATCCGTGATGCGTACGGATCAGCTCCACACGGTTCGGCTCGCATGTGATTCACGGATTAACTGCTAAATTTAACCATCATAGAGTGAAAAAATCGGGACTCGCACGTTATCTGTGCACGATTTTCAAATAGTTGTATCTCGACCAAATATTGTCCTATCCTAACAAACCATACGTCAATGGAAAGATTATGTATTCAGCTTTCAGATGATGTATAAATCTCAATTTAAAAAAAATTACACATAAGACTGGTTTTGTGGTCCAGGGTCACATATTATCCTGGGAGTCCCCCGCCACTGCCATCAGGTGTCTCCGTCTGATGATGTCA
This sequence comes from Squalius cephalus, assembly GCA_022829025.1. Taxonomy (NCBI): domain Eukaryota; kingdom Metazoa; phylum Chordata; class Actinopteri; order Cypriniformes; family Leuciscidae; genus Squalius; species Squalius cephalus. The sequence continues at coordinate 409,470 of CM040803.1, read as the reverse complement.
CATGCTTTATGATGATTGCGCTTTTCACTGTCGAGTTTCTGCACTGACGTGAGTTTCTTGCGGGAACACTCTCCCTCAGCCGGACTGAGTGGCAGAAGAGCTGCTGAGTGATTTAATCGGGGAAAATGTGAGTAAAACGAACAATTATCGGTTTAAACTAAAGGTTGGACTCGATATAGTGTTCCTTACAACTCACCAAAGGTCCAGTGATCCGTGGATATTAACATGCAGCAGGAATCCTGTTTCCTGACCTTTATATCAGCCTGATTTCCACACCGGGGAAATACATAATACATGTGCCTGTGAACGCTTTATATAAACGCAATATAGGTTTAAATCCATGAGATCACTTATATCAGTGTTATATATATCATCATATCGTCCAGCCCTAAACTTGTGTAGATTTATGTCAGTTTTTATTTAAAAACATCCAATTATGCAGAATATACGCTGATAAATATTTAATTGATGAATTGTCAATACAATATATAACAATACAATATATAGGGTGTGATTTTACCCCATAATTCAGCATATTGACACAAAATAATCACAGCAAATCCAGCGTTCTCTGCCTGGATCCAGATGTTTCTGTGAATCGCAGCGATTCATTCGCTTCTCTGTTCTGTAGCTTTCAGCAGTGTGTGAAAATATTCCTCAGATTTCTTGTCAAATCTATTTGTACAGTCAATCTCAAAGCTCTCTCCCGTTTTAGATGTGTTTTGTGTGTTTTTCACGGCATTCACACTGAAAACAAATACTGCCACTCAGTGTTTCTGCCACTCGGTGTTCCTGCCACTCAGTGTCTCTGCCACTCAGTGTCTCTGCCACTCAGTGTCTCTGCCACTCAGTGTCTCTGCCACTCAGTGTCTCTGCCACTCGGTGTCTCTGCCACTCGGTGTGTGTGCAACCGCACAGATGGTGATGTCACACGCATACTCTCTACATATCGTTTCAAAGCATCTTTACAGAAAATGTGTTTCTACATTAGAATTAAGAGTGATCTGTTTCCAGAGGTGTTTAATGTGATCATTCATCATATCCTGTTTAGCGACCTCACCATGGAGATTGTGCGCTTTCGTCTGATTGGTCCGCTGGCTCACACGGTGCTCACAGACACACTCCGTCCAGCCAGTGAGGTGAGAGACTCTGATGACATCACACTCTTGCGCTGTGATTCTCTCAGTGATTGGCTGATGATTCTCTCTGTGATTGGCTGATGATTCTCTCTGTGATTGGCTGATGATTCTCTCTGTGATTGGCTGATGACTCTCTCTGTGATTGGCTGATGATTCTCTCTGTGATTGGCTGATGATTCTCTCTGTGATTGGCTGATGATTCTCTCTGTGATTGGCTGATGACTCTCTCTGGTTCCTGTAGATGTTGAGTGGCGAGAACGAAAGCCTCCATCAGCAACAGACACACACTTTCCAGCTGCTGAGAGGTGAACGAACACTGAGGTCACATGACTCTCTGATGGAGGCGGTGGATGCCTGATGGTGTGTGTGTGTGTTTTACAGGAGTGTGTTCCACAGCTGAGCTCCCAGCAGGCTGTGTGTTGGGACTGACTATAGATGATCCCAGACTGACTTTACCTCAGAAACGTGGAAAAACTGTACCTGACCTACAGCCCAGCACAGGTGTGTGAGTGTGTGTGTGTGTGCGCGCGTGTGTGTGTGTGTATATATGACCCTGAGCTCCGGGAGCCTCTGCGCCTCCATGCAGAGTAACCAGGTTCGAATCCTGGCAGGGCCTGAGATTCTCTCACACTCTTACACACGCGCAGTAGCAGACGGTCATGACGAGTGTGTGTGCTGTCATGTCTCACACACACTCACACACATATATACACACACACACACACACACACACACACAGCAGACTGTCATGATGAGTGTGTGTGTGTGTGTTTCTCCCACTAGAGGAGGATGGTGTGCGGGATCTGAGACTCAGAGGAGTGCCGGCTCACTGCAGTCAGAGCTCGCTGTGGGACGAGTCGATTCGAGAGTGTGTGACACGCGACCGACTGTCGGATCAGGTAAACACACGAGACACACACTGACTGGATCAGGTAAACACACGAGACACACACTGACTGGATCAGGTAAACACACGAGACACACACTGACTGTCGGATCAGGTAAACACACGCGACACACACTGACTGGATCAGGTAAACACACGAGACACACACTGACTGGATCAGGTAAACACACGCGACACACACTGACTGGATCAGGTAAACACACGCGACACACACTGACTGGATCAGGTAAACACACGAGACACACACTGACTGGATCAGGTAAACACACGAGACACACACTGACTGGATCAGGTAAACACACGCGACACACACTGACTGTCGGATCAGGTAAACACACGAGACACACACTGACTGGATCAGGTAAACACACGAGACACACACTGACTGGATCAGGTAAACACACGAGACACACACTGACTGGATCAGGTAAACACACGCGACACACACTGACTGTCGGATCAGGTAAACACACGAGACACACACTGACTGGATCAGGTAAACACACGAGACACACACTGACTGTCGGATCAGGTAAACACACGCGACACACACTGACTGGATCAGGTAAACACACGAGACACACACTGACTGGATCAGGTAAACACACGCGACACACACTGACTGGATCAGGTAAACACACGAGACACACACTGACTGGATCAGGTAAACACACGAGACACACACTGACTGGATCAGGTAAACACACGCGACACACACTGACTGTCGGATCAGGTAAATAACATCCGATCGGATTCCAGTGATCCGGATCAAGAGTTTCTGGTGATCTACAAACATGAGCCTCATGACCTCTAGAGCAGCTTCTCAAACCTGTCAATCGTTTATACAGCGCTTTATACAATACAGAGTGTTTCAGAGCAGCTTCACAGAGATAACAGGGAAATAATGCAACAGAGTTTGATTCCAGAAGAAAATAGCGTCACAGTCCAGCTTAGGGAAGTTCAGTGATGCTTCATTTCTGTTGTGAAAAAGTTATTAATTTAGTTCATTTATATAATAAGCCGCTCTGGAGAACATCAGCCCTGCACATCTGTGTGTGTGTGTGTCTCTCTCTCTCTCTCTCTCTCTCTCTCTCTCTCTCTCTCTCTCTCTCTCTCTCTCTCTCTCTCTCTCTCTCTCTCTCTCTCTCTCTCTCTCTCTCTCTCTCTCTCTCTCTGTGTGTGTGTGTCTCTCTCTCTCTCTGTGTGTGTGTGTGTGTGTGTGTGTGTGTCAGGAGCTGAACTGCAGGAGTGATCTGCTGGTTCCTGGCTCTCCTCTTCTTCTGCTGTGCTGGTTCTGCTGGTCCATCATGCGGGGCGTGTGTGTGTGTGTGTGTGTGTGTGTGTGTGTGTGTCCCTCTCTCTCTGTGTGTGTGTGTGTGTGTGTGTGTGTGTGTGTGTGCTGATGAGCTCAGGTGTGATGATGAGGGACACTTCAGGACAGGTGTGAGAACCTCTGCTCGAGAACAGAGAACAATTAAACGACACTTTCCGTGTGTGTGTGTGTCTAGTGAGATCAAATGATAAATCTACTGCAGGATCTAGGAAAAATCTAATTGTTATTAAAACAGAAAATGTTGCTATTAGTAATCAAAAACAATTTCTAAAGCTAGGTCTTTTAAACATTAGATCTCTCACACCTAAGGCGGTTATTGTAAATGAAATAGTCACAGATAATAGCTTCGATGTACTTTGCCTTACTGAAACCTGGCTTAAACCAAATGATTATTTCGGTCTAAATGAGTCTACTCCATCAGGATACTCCTATAAGCATGAGCCCCCTCTGATTGGTCGTGGCGGCGGTGTTGCAATGATCTATAAAGATATTCTCAATGTTACTCAGAAAACAGGTTATAAGTTTAATTCGTTTGAAGTACTTGTACTAAATGTAACGCTCTTAGATGTTAGAAAAACATCCCTATTATCTCTAGCCTTGGCTACCGTATATAGACCGCCTGGGCCTTACGCTGATTTCCTAAAAGAGTTTGCAGATTTTCTCTCAGACCTATTAGTCAATGTCGATAATGCATTAATTGTTGGAGATTTTAACATACACGTAGATAATCCAAATGATGCGCTAGGGGCTGCATTTACAGATTTATTAAACTCCTTTGGGATTAAGCAAAACGTTACCGGACCAACTCATCGTTTTAATCATACACTCGATTTAATTATATCACATGGAACCGATCCAACCGATATAGATATCATTCCACAAAGTGATGATGTTACTGACCAGTACATGGTAACTTGCATATTACGTACTCCTTTAATATGTCATGCTGCGCCGCGTTATCGATTAGGCAGAACAATCCTTCCATCCACCATAGATAATTTCTCAAATAGCTTATCTGATCTGTCTCAGCTGCTCAGTAAACCCAAACAAACAGATGAACTAGAGGAATTAACTAGCACTATGAGCACCATTCTCTCTGGAAAATTGGATATTGTTGCACCCATTAGATTAAAAAAGGTCAGAGAGAAAAGTAAAGCACCATGGTACAACAATACTACGCGTGTTCTAAAGAGAGAAACCCGTAATTTAGAGCGTAAAAAGACAGTATGTCACGTTATAAAAAGGCCCTATAAGCGGCCAGGGCTGAGCACCTCCGCAAACTAATAGAAAACAACCAAAACAATCCTAGGTTTTTATTTAACACCGTGGCTAGACTAACAAATAAACGGATGTCACCTGAACAAAATATTCCGTTACAGTTTAGTAGCAATGATTTCATGAAGTTCTTCACTGAGAAAATAGAAAACATCAGAACCACAATTGTAAACGTTCAGTCCTCAATCGCGCCTTATAATTCAGCCTCAATTATCACCCCGCAAGAACAATTACAGTGCTTTACAACTATAGAACAAAAAGAGTTAAATAAACTTATCACTTCATCTAAAACAACAACATGTTTATTAGATCCTATACCCACTAAACTACTGAAAGAAGTGTTACCTGTAGTGGAAGAACCTCTTCTCAATATTATTAACTCATCTTTATCTTTAGGTCATGTTCCAAGAACATTTAAATTGGCAGTTATAAAACCACTCATTAAGAAACCACAATTAGATCCACATAATCTAGCAAATTATAGACCCATTTCAAATCTACCTTTTATGTCTAAAATACTAGAAAAAGTTGTGTCCGCTCAACTGGGCTCTTTCTTGCAAGAAAATGACACCTATGAAAAGTTTCAGTCTGGATTCAGGCCGCATCATAGCACTGAAACTGCGCTCGTTAAAATCACTAATGATTTACTTTTAGCTTCTGACCAAGGCTGTATCTCAATACTAGTTTTACTTGATCTTAGTGCTGCGTTCGATACTATAGATCATACAATACTCTTAGATCGACTACAAAATTATACTGGTGTTCAAGGACAAGCATTAAGCTGGTTCAGATCATACTTATCAGACCGCTACCATTTTGTCTATTTAAATGGAGAAAAATCGATCATAACTCCAGTAAACTATGGAGTGCCGCAGGGATCTGTGTTAGGCCCTTTATTATTCTCAATATATATGCTGCCACTTGGAAATATTATAAGGAAACATGGAATTAGTTTACATTGTTATGCTGATGACACTCAAATCTATATTTCATCACGGCCAGATGAAAACGCTAAATTATCCAAATTGACAGAGTGTGTTAAAGATATAAAAGATTGGATGGCGCGCAATTTTCTTTTATTAAATCCAGACAAGACAGAGGTAATACTTATCGGTTCAAAAAACCGCCCACAAAACATCTCACACTACAACTTTAACATAGTAGGATGTCCTGTTACTTTATCCTCTACAGTGAAAGACCTGGGTGTTATACTAGACTGTAACCTGTCTTTTGAAAATCATATTTCATATGTTACAAGAACAGCCTTTTTCCACCTTAGAAACATTGCTAAGCTACGTAACATGCTATCAGTTTCTGATGCAGAAAAGTTAGTTCATGCATTCATGACCTCGAGACTAGATTACTGTAATGCTTTATTAGCTGGTTGTCCTGCATCCTTAATAAACAAGCTACAGTTAGTCCAAAATGCCGCCGCTAGACTTCTTACTAGATCAAGAAAATATGATCATATAACACCAATTTTATCATCTCTACATTGGTTACCTATAAAGTCCCGTAGCTCCAGTCTATTTAACGGACCTTCTATCGCCCTATAATCCATCGCACTCTTTAAGATCACTAAATTCGAGGCTTTTGGTCATACCTAGGATATCCAGATCCACCAAAGGAGGGAGAGCATTTTCACATTTAGCTCCAAAACTCTGGAATAGTCTTCCTGATACTGTTCGTTGCTCAGACTCGCTCTCCCAGTTTAAAACTAGATTAAAGACGCATCTCTTCAGCCAGGCATTCATATAATACTTTAATCTTACAGTTAAATCCGGCCTCTTGTTCATAAACGCCAGAGGAGAACTGGCCCCGAATGAGCCCGGGTTCTCCCAAGGTTTTTTTTTTGTCACCTGATGGAGTTTTTCGGTTCCTTGCCACTGTTGCCTTTGGCTTGCTCAGTTGGGGATACTTAATTTAATTAATCAATCAACGATACTATTGATCAGCATTACCAAACGTGGACGTTTTCCACTAGAAACAAACATTGATGTATTCTTTTAATTTAATACCGTGAAGCTGCTTTGATACAATCTGCATTGTGAAAAGCGCTATATAAATAAACTTGACTTGACTTGACTTGTCTCTGTGTCTCTCTCTCTGTGTGTGTGTGTGTCTCTGTGTCTCTCTCTCTCTCTCTCTCTCTCTCTCTCTCTCTCTCTCTGTGTTTGTGTGTGTGTGTCTCTCTCTCTCTCTCAAATTCAAATTCAAATGAGCTTTATTGGCATGACTTGTACAGTATTGCCAAAGCATTGGCCATTACATAAATGGACATTACATTTATCTCTCTCTCTCTCTGTGTGTGTGTGTCTCTCTCTCTCTCTCTCTGTGTGTGTGTGTGTGTGTGTGTGTGTGTGTCTCTCTCTCTCTCTCTCTCTGTGTGTGTGTGTGTCTCTCTCTCTCTCTCTCTCTCTCTCTCTCTCTCTCTCTCTGTGTGTGTGTGTGTGTGTGTGTGTGTGTGTCTCTCTCTCTCTCTGTGTGTGTGTGTGTCAGGAGCTGAACCGCAGGAGGAGTGATCTGCTGGTTCCCGGCTCCCGGCTCTCCTCTTCCTCTGCTGTGCCGGTTCTGCTGGTCCATCATGCGGGGCGTGTGTGTGGAGAGGAGCGTCGGCACTGGGGCTCCGGCTGGGATCTGCTGCTTCCCAAGGGATGGGGAATGTCCTTCTGGGTCCCGCTGGTGCGTCTCATCTCACGTCTCTCACGTTTCCTCTCAGACTTGTTTTCGTGAAACGAGCGTAAAGGAGACGGTGTAAAATAGAGGTTTCATACGTTGTAAAATGGGGTCATTACACCAGTGTAGTGTACACCAGTGTAGTGTACACCAGTGTAGTGTACACACCAGTGGGCGATAACCACTAGGGGGCCGTGGAACACTTTCAACAGGGATATAATATAAGTCGTCAAATAAATTGTACAAAACTGTTTGCAATGTGAGAACTAAGGGCCGTTGTTGGTTAAGCGATCGGACTGTGTTTACTGTGAAGGAGCCGCTCTTTACAGTCGTCTGATCACTGCTGTCCTCACAGCGTGGAACAATACATCGCAATGCAAAAATGCAACAATATAAATCGTGGATAGAAATAAAAATTACCATGTGGGAAAATAAATCAATTTTTCTGTTTTAGTGTCAGTACTGCATTAAACTACTGTATATAATGTTGAATATAATGTATAATAATGCGATCGGGGAACATGTGTTGCTCCTGATAATGCCAGGTCTGAGTTACTAGTAAAAGCGTCCTGCATTATTATTTTAATATATCTAGTCAGTGACAGAGTTCATATTCGTTTAAAATAATGCTGTATTTTCAGCTTCAGAATCATGAATATTGTTATTCTGGTCTCTATTGTTCATTGGGTTTCAGCACCAAGTCCAAGACTATTCATTTACACACACAGAATGTACTATCAAATTTATTATTTTAATCAACAGTTGATCTTGTGTTAACCTTTTACCACACGTGTTGGAGTATCGCTTTAATACCAGTTTCGTGATGTGTGTCGAATCGCGTCATGAGGGCATCGTTACAGAGCCAATCACAGCCGGATCTGGAAGCTCAACGAGTCCTGCTTTCTCTCCGTACGACGTCTCCTCGCGCTCCGTCTCAGATGTCCACCGTGATGTGACGTCTAATGGCAGGTGTGTGTTGTCTTCAGGTGTATCGTGGCGTTCGAGTCGGCGGCCTCCACATGAGTGTCAAACACTCCCAGTTCATGGGTCAGCCTCACTTCCCTCACGATTACCCAGACTGCCCTGCAGGAGAGCGCTTCCAGTCCGAGCAGGAGCAGGAGCTTCTGGAAAAGTTCAAAAGGTGGGATGGGAGATGTTGAGAAGTGTTGTTTTGTGTTTTTTGTGTGTCCATGATACAATAGAGAATCACTTTTGACTGTTTCAGACGTCCTCCATCAAAACGCACCAACTACGTCAAACATGGCTGCTTGGCACCGTTCCGTTGCCCCTGGCAACAGCTGACGGAGGAGTGGGAGGAGCTAGTGAGTCGGAGCGAAGAGACGGACAGCAGAGACCAGACACCGTTCACTGTTCTGAGGTCAGTCAGTCTAACCCCGATGGCTTATGTAATTGCCATTGTGTATGAAATGTGCTATATAAATACACTTGCCTTGCCTAACAGTATATTCAGGTACAGAGATGAATAATTAACTCTAAATGTAAAATAACACTTTGTTCTGTGGCTTCGTGAGAGTGTATGTCGTAGAGGCAAGCTGTGTGCCATCCAGCAATGGGAACTACAAACCAAGATGGCCACCTGGTCCCGGACTACAGTTACCAGTTCCTCAGCGGTGGGACAGCTGTTAATGAGCTGAGAACAGAGAGACTGCCTGTGTTTGTTAGAGAGCATAAAGAGTTGATTATTAAAGGGATAGTTCACTTTGAAATTAAATGTTGGTATGTTTTAGCTTACCTCAAGGGCATCCAAGATGTAGGTGTCTTTGTTTCTGCAGTAGTTTCAATTGTGATATTTTTAGGTCAAACCATTCTTGTCTGTCAGTCGTATAATGCAGGTCTGTGGTCACTGTCTGAAAGAGCATGCACAGAGTCCAAATTCAACAATTCCCCATCGTAAGTACACACTGATGGCCTAAGACACGAAACGAGTGGTTTGTGTGAGAAAACGAACAGTATTTATATCGTTTTTACCTCTTGTACACTTTCCGGCGCTTGCGCAGACTAAAGGCGCGTGCCCTCAGATCACTTGGACGTGGTTGTGTACAAGAGGTAAAAACGATATAAATATTGTTCGTTTTCTCACACAAACCGCTCGTTTCGTGTCTTAGGCCATCAGTGTGTACTTACGATGGGGAATTGTTTTAATTTGGACTCTGTGCATGCTCTTTGAGACAGTGACCACAGACCTGCATTATACGACTGACAGACAAGAACGGGTTGACCTAAAAATATTAAAATTGAAACTACTGCGGAAAGAAAGACACCTACATCTTGGATGCCCTTGAGGTAAGCTAAAACATACCAACATTTAATTTCAAAGTGAACTATCCCTTTAAAAAGAAACCAGTGACTTGATCTCAGCCTGGACTCGATTTATGAAGCAAGCCCCGCTTTGGTGATACGCAACCTCTCACGAGACCACAGTTCACTGTAAAAAAATAAATATAGTTCCATCTTTGTTAAAGCTGGATTTTGTTGTTTTATTAACATTAATGACACAGACAACACTAGGGATATTAGGCTGCTGTCACTTTAAGACCAGAATGCACTGGTATTTAGACATAATTGTGTGTTGCAGGAGTCTGAAGGAGCTGCGGCTGCTGTCTGGTTGGATACGGCGTCGACTGCGTCTGCGCGTGACCCCTGACCCCCCGCTGACCCGGCTGCACGTGACCCCTGACCCCCCTCTGACCCGGCTTGGCGTGACCCCTGACCCCCCTCTGACCCCTGCGGCGGCTACAGCTCTACAGCAGGAGTTCAGGCGTTCTCTCCTCTGGGTGCGTCTGCGTCTGCTGAGTAAAGGCCAGCCTGCGCTGCACGCCATGGTGTGTGTGCCCACGACCTCTGACCTCCAGCTGCTGCGCACAGATGGACACAGCAGCGGCCCACAGGAGCCCCGACACACAGATCACCCGAGGGACCGGAGCGACCCTGCGGATCCGGAGCGTCGGGAGCGTGTCCTGCGGGGGGTGTGTCCTCCTCCTCTTCCCAGGGTCGTGTCCCACTGCAGCCGGCAGACTCTGGGATGGGTCACGCAGGGCGACTTCTCTCTGACCTCTGGGTGTGGAGAGGCTCTGGCCTTCGTCAGCCTGACTGGCCTCACACACACACTCCTCACGCAGACACAGGACCAGCGTGGACTCGTGCTCCTGCGCAACCCCTCGTCCCTGCAGTACCGCTTCGCCCAGATCAGCCTCGACACCTGAGCACACGCACACACACACACACACACACACATATACACACACCTCGTCCCTGCAGTACTGCTTCGCCCAGATCAGCCTCGACACCTGAGCACACACACACACACACACATATACACACACCTCGTCCCTGCAGTACCGCTTCGCCCAGATCAGCCTCGACACCTGAGCGCACACACACACACACACACACACACACACACACACACATATACACACACCTCGTCCCTGCAGTACCGCTTCGCCCAGATCAGCCTCGACACCTGAGCGCACACACACACACACACACACACACACACACACACACATGTACACACACCTCGTCCCTGCAGTACCGCTTCGCCCAGATTAGCCTCGACACCTGAACGTCAGTCCGTCACATGACTGTGTTCCTCATGAGCTGCTGTTCTGTGATCTCCTCCTCCATGCATGCCGAACTTCCAAGACCATGTGCTGAATTTTTTTTTTTTTTTTTTTTGAAATTGAGAGAAACTCTTCACATCATGAATTTGTGTTTTTTTTCTGCTGGGATTTGAGTGATATTTGATTTGCGAAGAAATTTTATTTTGTTTAAAGGTACAATATGTAAGATTTTTGTAATAAAATATTCAAAAACCACACACATTTCAGTGTGATATATTTCATGCAGTTGTGTACTTGTATAACTTTGTTTTGCATTAAAAATACGAGACAGGCAGGAGTTCCACACCTTGTAAAAATCTCCTCAACTTTGTGGTGCTTTGGCCGTCCTCAGTGGAAAAAGCTCCACCCACTTTGAACAATAATCAAATACAACTAAAAGAAGCTCATTTTGTTTAGAGCTCTTGGGGAAAGGACCCATCAAATCCACACTCAGCATGTATCCGGGTTCCACCACTGGTGTTGATTGCAAGTAACTTGACAGCTTTGAAAATTATGGTTTATATTTTTGACAAGTTTCACATTCCTTACACTATTTCCATACGTCAGCTTTTATGTTTGGCCAGTAAGCAATTTCCATCCTAGACACGACCACAACGCATGATGCAGTCAGCCGGATCCGGGCCGTATCCAGATCAGATGGAGGACCTGCGCCTAGACACGACCACAACACATGATGTAGTCAGCCGGATCCGGGCCGTATCCAGATCAGATGGAGGACCTGCGCCTAGACACGACCACAACGCATGATGTAGTCAGCCGGATCCGGGCCGTATCCAGATCAGATGGAGGACCTGCGCCTAGACACGACCACAACGCATGATGCAGTCAGCCGGATCCGGGCCGTATCCAGATCAGATGGAGGACCTGCGCCTAGACACGACCACAACGCATGATGCAGTCAGCCGGATCCGGGCCGTATCCAGATCAGATGGAGGACCTGCGCCTAGACACGACCACAACACATGATGCAGTCAGCCGGATCCGGGCCGTATCCAGATCAGATAGTGGACCTGAGCCTAGACACGACCACAACGCATGATGCAGTCAGCCGGATCCGGGCCGTATCCAGATCAGATAGTGGACCTGAGCCTAGACACGACCACAACGCATGATGCAGTCAGCCGGATCCGGGCCGTATCCAGATCAGATGGAGGACCTTCGCCTAGACACGACCACAACGCATGATGCAGTCAGCCGGATCCGGGCCGTATCCAGATCAGATAGTGGACCTGAGCCTAGACACGACCACAACGCATGATGCAGTCAGCCGGATCCGGGCCGTATCCAGATCAGATGGAGGACCTGCGCCTAGACACGACCACAACGCATGATGCAGTCAGCCGGATCCGGGCCGTATCCAGATCAGATGGAGGACCTGCACCTAGACACGACCACAACGCATGATGTAGTCAGCCGGATCCGGGCCGTATCCAGATCAGATGGAGGACCTGCGCCTAGACACGACCACATCGCATGATGTAGTCAGCCGGATCCGGGCCGTATCCAGATCAGATGGAGGACCTGCGCCTAGACACGACCACAACGCATGATGTAGTCAGCCGGATCCGGGCCGTATCCAGATCAGATGGAGGACCTGCGCCTAGACACGACCACAACGCATGATGTAGTCAGCCGGATCCGGGCCGTATCCAGATCAGATGGAGGACCTGAGCCTAGACACACCTAGTGTGCACCACAGTAGGTAAAGTGTGTTGTGTGTATTGATTATCCAAAGTGTTCAATTAAACCTCCTCTAGTTTCTGCTCAGGCAACATTAATGATGCAGCATCCAGTGTTAGTCACACACTTTACCTTCATGAGATGTGAGTGTGTGTGTGTGTGTATCAAGTTTTTTATACAATACTATTTCATTTTGTCATGTTTTTCCTTCAGGCAAAGTATCAAACTCTGTTTTTTCATGTTACAATGTTTATTTAAAAAAATTCACAATACTCCCATAACACTTAGACAGTTATGCATTCAAAATGAACCCTTTTATAAACTCAGTTAGACACACACACTCACACACACACTCACTCACTCACACACACACACACACACACTTGCACACACGCATTTAGATACACTCTCACTCGCACACACAAATGCACATATTCTCTCACACACACACTCACATACACTCAGACACACTGAGTGTTAGTTCTGTTCGTCCTGCAGGCTCTCTCTGTCTTTCTCTCTCTCTCTCTCTCTCTCTCTCTCTCTCTCTCTCTCTCTCTCTCTCTCTCTCTCTCTCTATGGCTCGTCCTGCTGTATTCCGCTGTTGCAGGTGAATTTAGACGCCAGCGCTCCATATTTATTGTCGTCTGGCTGCGGCTGCACTTTGTCCGTACAACTTTTCCCTGAAAAACACAAACAAAATTATTATTATATTATAGTCACTTCCGGCTCGACCCCTGGACTATCAGGCGTTAGAGAGATACCTGGAATCTGGCCCATAGAAATGAACACGCTGTCCATCTTGATTCTGGGACGAGCTCGTGCGATCAGGAAAACTCCAGTGAATGCCAGCAGACACCTGAGCCACACACACACACACACACACACACACACACACACACACACACACACACACCTTAAACCACAAACACAAATATTGTTATAAATAAAATGGTAAAAATGTTGAAGAAATGCTCACCCGACCACAAACATAATGCAGTAAATCACAGATAAACCATAAAATTCTTCATAAAATAAAATGCCTAGAAATACAAATAGATTTTGTTAGTTATTTTTGGGATGAAACGCAACCGAAACACATTTGAACTCGACTGACCGGCGACGATGGCGCTGGCGGTGAAGAACACGTAGTTGATGGGCACGATCTCAGTGGCGTCGAACAGCTTCATGGCCTGATTCAGAAACCTGAGGCGATCGAAGAGACCAGCGGGATTATTCCCAGCAAAATACTGAGAAGCGTGTGTGTGTGTGTGTGTGTGTGTCTAACCCTGAGGCGATCGAAGAGACCAGCGGGATTATTCCCAGCAAAATACTGAGAAGCGTGTGTGTGTGTGTGTGTGTGTGTCTAACCCTGAGGCGATCGAAGAGACCAGCGGGATTATTCCCAGCAAAATACTGAGAAGCGTGTGTGTGTGTGTGTGTGTGTGTGTGTGTGTGTGTCTAACCCTGAGGCGATCGAAGAGACAAGCGGGATTATTCCCAGCAAAATACTGAGAAGTGTGTGTGTGTGTGTGTGTGTGTGTGTGTGTGTGTGTGTGTGTGTGTGTGTCTAACCCTGAGGCGATCGAAGAGACAAGCGGGATTATTCCCAGCAAAATACTGAGAAGCGTGTGTGTGTGTGTGTGTGTGTGTGTGTGTGTGTGTATCTAACCCTGAGGCGATCGAAGAGACAAGCGGGATTATTCCCAGCAAAATACTGAGAAGCGTGTGTGTGTGTGTGTGTGTGTGTGTGTGTGTGTGTCTAACCCTGAGGCGATCGAAGAGACCAGCGGGATTATTCCCAGCAAAATACTGAGAAGCGTGTGTGTGTGTGTGTGTGTGTGTGTGTGTGTGTGTGTCTAACCCTGAGGCGATCGAAGAGACCAGCGGGATTATTCCCAGCAAAATACTGAGAAGCGTGTGTGTGTGTGTGTGTGTGTGTGTGTGTGTGTCTAACCCTGAGGCGATCGAAGAGACCAGCGGGATTATTCCCAGCAAAATACTGAGAAGCGTGTGTGTGTGTGTGTGTGTGTGTGTGTGTGTGTCTAACCCTGAGGCGATCGAAGAGACCAGCGGGATTATTCCCAGCAAAATACTGAGAAGCGTGTGTGTGTGTGTGTGTGTGTGTGTGTGTGTGTGTGTCTAACCCTGAGGCGATCGAAGAGACCAGCGGGATTATTCCCAGCAAAATACTGAGAAGCGTGTGTGTGTGTGTGTGTGTGTGTGTGTGTGTGTGTGTGTGTGTGTGTGTCTAACCCTGAGGCGATCGAAGAGACCAGCGGGATTATTCCCAGCAAAATACTGAGAAGTGTGTGTGTGTGTGTGTGTGTGTGTGTGTGTGTATCTAACCCTGAGGCGATCGAAGAGACCAGCGGGATTATTCCCAGCAAAATACTGAGAAGCGTGTGTGTGTGTGTGTGTGTGTGTGTGTGTGTCTAACCCTGAGGCGATCGAAGAGACCAGCGGGATTATTCCCAGCAAAATACTGAGAAGCGTGTGTGTGTGTGTGTGTGTGTGTGTGTGTGTGTGTGTATCTAACCCTGAGGCGATCGAAGAGACCAGCGGGATTATTCCCAGCAAAATACTGAGAAGTGTGTGTGTGTGTGTGTGTGTGTGTGTGTATCTAACCCTGAGGCGATCGAAGAGACCAGCGGGATTATTCCCAGCAAAATACTGAGAAGCGTGTGTGTGTGTGTGTGTGTGTGTGTGTGTGTGTCTAACCCTGAGGCGATCGAAGAGACCAGCGGGATTATTCCCAGCAAAATACTGAGAAGCGTGTGTGTGTGTGTGTGTGTGTGTGTGTGTGTGTGTGTGTATCTAACCCTGAGGCGATCGAAGAGACCAGCGGGATTATTCCCAGCAAAATACTGAGAAGCGTGTGTGTGTGTGTGTGTGTGTGTGTGTGTGTGTGTGTGTCTAACCCTGAGGCGATCGAAGAGACCAGCGGGATTATTCCCAGCAAAATACTGAGAAGCGTGTGTGTGTGTGTGTGTGTGTGTGTGTGTGTCTAACCCTGAGGCGATCGAAGAGACCAGCGGGATTATTCCCAGCAAAATACTGAGAAGCGTGTATGTGTGTGTATGTGTGTGTGTGTGTGTGTGTGTGTGTGTGTGTATCTAACCCTGAGGTGATCGAAGAGACCAGCGGGATTATTCCCAGCAAAATACTGAGAAGTGTGTGTGTGTGTGTGTGTGTGTGTGTGTGTGTGTGTGTGTGTGTATCTAACCCTGAGGCGATCGAAGAGACCAGCGGGATTATTCCCAGCAAAATACTGAGAAGTGTGTGTGTGTGTGTGTGTGTGTGTGTATGTGTGTGTGTGTGTGTGTGTGTGTGTGTGTGTGTATCTAACCCTGAGGCGATCGAAGAGACAAGCGGGATTATTCCCAGCAAAATACTGAGAAGCGTGTGTGTGTGTGTGTGTGTGTGTGTGTGTCTAACCCTGAGGCGATCGAAGAGACCAGCGGGATTATTCCCAGCAAAATACTGTGACGTGTGTGTGTGTGTGTGTGTGTGTGTGTGTGTGTGTGTGTGTGTGTGAGACGCACTTGATCTGGAAGGCGCAGGACACGATCATGATGAAGAACATGATGTAGAAGATGGGATGTGTGAGTGTGTGTGTGAGTGTGAGTGTGTGTGTGTGTGTGTGAGTGTGTGTGTGAGACGCACTTGATCTGGAAGGCGCAGGACACGATCATGATGACGAACATGATGTAGAAGATGGGATAGGTGAGCTGTAAGTGACTTCCTCGGATCGTCTCCGTGATCATTCCTGAAACGGCCTTCACTGAGATCACTGTCACCGACGCTGCAACACACACACACACACACACACACACACACACACACACACACACCCCCCGTCACTGCTCCGCGCATCAGGATCAGGATCAATCATTATCAAACTAGACTTTCTATGCCAAAACTAGGAAATATTTAAGGAGAGGATTTGGATTTTTTGTTTTAAATGACAGTATCTGGATACTTCTCTGGAGCTGTTCGTGTGTCGCTCAGAAATTACCAATTTCTTTTTTTATTATTTCAATTAAATGAATGTACTATATTTTAGTATAATAATGTTTTTTATTTAATATTTTGTATTTTTAGGGGATTTTGTGGTACTAAATTATATTTACGCTGTATTTATAATCCATTTATTCACTTTTTAAGGATAGACCTGAAAATTAAACTTAAACTGTGGTAAATCTTGAACGCTTTAGAGCGACAGACTGAAGTTTGATCTCTTCAAAGACGACACTTGGCAGATTATTGCTGAAGTGGAAAACGTTTTAAAAAGTGAACTTAAAAAAGTTACAGAATTTTACGTTTATTGTTATGAAAAATGCACTAATATACTATTTTCAAGTTGTATATGAAATATATATTTCAAAACCACGTTTTACTCTAAAACTGAGAAAATCAAAGCCATAAATCTAAACGAGTTGTGTTCCAAATGTGAGGTTGATATCTCATAAATGATCTTTCAGTGAGATGTTGTTCGGCTGCAGTTCCAAACGCTTCCACCTTTACCAAGTTTCATACCATTCCGATGAAGTAAAAATAAAAAAGTAACATTTTTCGTTCAAAAATGACGAAGAGCACCAGAGGGCTAAACCAGCTTCTGCAGGATCTCAAGCCCTAATGAAAGGAACCAGACACTTTCTCATCATCTTCAGTCTCATACGTATATAACCAGAGCAGAATCTGTTCTCACCGAGTAACGCCACCATGACCATGATGATCACGATGTGCTTCATGTTCCTGCACTTGTACAGATACATCAGGATAGCGAAGAGAATCGCTTCGAACGACTGCAGAGAGAGACAGATGAAACACTCCTCAAGCACCACAGCATTTATATCACAGTCGTGTTTGTGTCACTTTTCCGATGGCTTCTTGATCGGATCGAAGTCTGAGATGAAACTCACGAAGTAGATGAGGAAGAGCCAGCTGACCAGCGAGCGCTCCACCATGTTGGCCGTCACATGAGGGGACGAATGAGGGGCAAAGGTCACCAGAAAGTAGGTGCCGGTCAGAGCTAAAGCGCCTCCTGTGAACGAAACGGCTTTATTACTAGACCGTCAATCGCGTGTTCATGTTCACGTTCACGTTACATTATGAATCCAGTGTAGGGTTTCATCAGGGGTTTGTGGAAGGCAGGTCTCGTTTCCTACTGATATTCTTGAGTGATCCTCAGATCAACTGAATTAACATCACACAGAACTGATTCTGTGAGTGTGTGTGTGTGTGTGTGTGTGTGTGTGTGTGTGTGTGTGAGTGTGTCTGTGAGTGTGTGTGTGTGTATTAGCAGTGATTGTTAGTGTCCAGCAGTCATGAGTTTGATTCTCAGAACAGGAATGAACTGATGTGATGTGAATAAGCTCAAAACTAATTAGTGGAATTGGCAATGTTGCAAACTCTCCCCAGTCTTACTTTATACTTTATAATATACCTTTGAGTTTCATTATTTTACAGTATAACAATAGAAGACAAGAACTTGAATATGAATCTGATCTCACCGAGGATATCTGAAGCACGTAACGTTTCCTTGAGGAACACCACAGAAATAACAGCACTCGCTGAAAGAGAAGAACCAGCGTTACAAGCTTTAAACACCATTAGAAGAGTAAAATACTGAGTGTGGTGTTTTACTGTGGTGTTTTACTGTGGTGTTTTACTGTCCCTGATGTGGTGTTTTACTGTGGTGTTTTACTGTGGTGTTTTACTGTGGTGTTACTGTGGTGTTTTACTGTGGTGTTTTACTGTGGTGTTACTGTGGTGTTTTACTGTGGTGTTTTACTGTGGTGTTTTACTGTGGTGTTTTACTGTGGTGTTTTACTGTCCCTGATGTGGTGTTTTACTGTCCCTGATGTGGTGTTTTACTGTGGTGTTTTACTGTGGTGTTTTACTGTCCCTGATGTGGTGTTTTACTGTCCCTGATGTGGTGTTTTACTGTGGTGTTTTACTGTGGTGTTTTACTGTCCCTGATGTGGTGTTTTACTGTGGTGTTTTACTGTCCCTGATGTGGTGTTTTACTGTGGTGTTTTACTGTGGTGTTTACTGTCCCTGATGTGGTGTTTTACTGTGGTGTTTACTGTCCCTGATGTGGTGTTTTACTGTCCCTGATGTGGTGTTTTACTGTGGTGTTTTACTGTGGTGTTTTACTGTCCCTGATGTGGTGTTTTACTGTGGTGTTTTACTGTGGTGTTTTACTGTGGTGTTTTACTGTCCCTGATGTGGTGTTTTACTGTGGTGTTTTACTGTGGTGTTTTACTGTGGTGTTTTACTGTCCCTGATGTGGTGTTTTACTGTGGTGTTTTACTGTGGTGTTTACTGTCCCTGATGTGGTGTTTTACTGTGGTGTTTACTGTCCCTGATGTGGTGTTTTACTGTGGTGTTTTACTGTCCCTGATGTGGTGTTTTACTGTGGTGTTTTACTGTGGTGTTTTACTGTCCCTGATGTGGTGTTTTACTGTCCCTGATGTGGTGTTTTACTGTCCCTGATGTGGTGTTTTACTGTCCCTGATGTGGTGTTTTACTGTGGTGTTTTACTGTGGTGTTTTACTGTGGTGTTTTACTGTCCCTGATGTGGTGTTTTACTGTGGTGTTTTACTGTGGTGTTACTGTGGTGTTTTACTGTGGTGTTTTACTGTGGTGTTTTACTGTGGTGTTTTACTGTCCCTGATGTGGTGTTTTACTGTCCCTGATGTGGTGTTTTACTGTCCCTGATGTGGTGTTTTACTGTGGTGTTTTACTGTGGTGTTTTACTGTCCCTGATGTGGTGTTTTACTGTGGTGTTTTACTGTCCCTGATGTGGTGTTTTACTGTGGTGTTTTACTGTCCCTGATGTGGTGTTTTACTGTGGTGTTTTACTGTGGTGTTTTACTGTCCCTGATGTGGTGTTTTACTGTGGTGTTTTACTGTGGTGTTTACTGTCCCTGATGTGGTGTTTTACTGTGGTGTTTACTGTCCCTGATGTGGTGTTTTACTGTGGTGTTTTACTGTCCCTGATGTGGTGTTTTACTGTGGTGTTTTACTGTGGTGTTTTACTGTCCCTGATGTGGTGTTTTACTGTCCCTGATGTGGTGTTTTACTGTGGTGTTTTACTGTGGTGTTTTACTGTCCCTGATGTGGTGTTTTACTGTGGTGTTTTACTGTGGTGTTTTACTGTGGTGTTTTACTGTCCCTGATGTGGTGTTTTACTGTCCCTGATGTGGTGTTTTACTGTCCCTGATGTGGTGTTTTACTGTGGTGTTTTACTGTCCCTGATGTGGTGTTTTACTGTCCCTGATGTGGTGTTTTACTGTGGTGTTTTACTGTGGTGTTTTACTGTCCCTGATGTGGTGTTTTACTGTGGTGTTTTACTGTGGTGTTTACTGTCCCTGATGTGGTGTTTTACTGTGGTGTTTACTGTCCCTGATGTGGTGTTTTACTGTGGTGTTTTACTGTCCCTGATGTGGTGTTTTACTGTGGTGTTTTACTGTGGTGTTTTACTGTCCCTGATGTGGTGTTTTACTGTGGTGTTTTACTGTGGTGTTTTACTGTCCCTGATGTGGTGTTTTACTGTGGTGTTTACTGTCCCTGATGTGGTGTTTTACTGTGGTGTTTTACTGTGGTGTTTTACTGTCCCTGATGTGGTGTTTTACTGTGGTGTTTTACTGTGGTGTTTTACTGTCCCTGATGTGGTGTTTTACTGTGGTGTTTTACTGTCCCTGATGTGGTGTTTTACTGTGGTGTTTTACTGTCCCTGATGTGGTGTTTTACTGTGGTGTTTTACTGTGGTGTTTTACTGTCCCTGATGTGGTGTTTTACTGTGGTGTTTTACTGTGGTGTTTTACTGTCCCTGATGTGGTGTTTTACTGTGGTGTTTTACTGTCCCTGATGTGGTGTTTTACTGTGGTGTTTTACTGTCCCTGATGTGGTGTTTTACTGTGGTGTTTTACTGTCCCTGATGTGGTGTTTTACTGTCCCTGATGTGGTGTTTTACTGTGGTGTTTTACTGTCCCTGATGTGGTGTTTTACTGTCCCTGATGTGGTGTTTTACTGTGGTGTTTTACTGTGGTGTTTTACTGTCCCTGATGTGGTGTTTTACTGTGGTGTTTACTGTCCCTGATGTGGTGTTTTACTGTGGTGTTTACTGTCCCTGATGTGGTGTTTTACTGTGTTGTTTTACTGTCCCTGATGTGGTGTTTTACTGTGGTGTTTTACTGTCCCTGATGTGGTGTTTTACTGTGGTGTTTTACTGTGGTGTTTTACTGTGGTGTTTTACTGTCCCTGATGTGGTGTTTTACTGTGGTGTTTTACTGTGGTGTTTTACTGTCCCTGATGTGGTGTTTTACTGTGGTGTTTACTGTCCCTGATGTGGTGTTTTACTGTGGTGTTTTACTGTCCCTGATGTGGTGTTTTACTGTGGTGTTTTACTGTGGTGTTTTACTGTGGTGTTTTACTGTCCCTGATGTGGTGTTTTACTGTGGTGTTTTACTGTGGTGTTTTACTGTCCCTGATGTGGTGTTTTACTGTGGTGTTTTACTGTCCCTGATGTGGTGTTTTACTGTGGTGTTTTACCGATGACAGACACACAGCCGAGAGGAGCGATGAGCGACGCCGGAGCAAATCCATATGCAGCGAAGTTTCCCAGTTCTCCCAATCCCATGAGCAAGATCCCACACCACCACAGACGACTGGTGTAGTACGGGCTTGTCCCGCGCTGAGACTGACGCATGTGTGTGTATTTCTGCACAGCAAACACCAGCAGAGATCGAAACACTGAAACACTGAAGAGCAGATGTTTGTGAGTGATGTCCATGTGACTGTTAATGAGTGTCGAGGTTCACCTGGATATTTAAGGAGATGCTGATGAGAAAGTTTCCACACACTGCAATGCAGATCCCCACGATATAAACCTGCGAACACAAAACATCAGCTCATAGACCACAGAAACACACGCGTGTTGATCCTGAAACAACATTCCTATCGAAGATAGTCAAAAACGTCTAAATTAATCCTAAAATTATGAGGAAACAATAAGATGATAAATAATGTCGCTAGTGTAGGGAAAGATGGGACTAAGTACAGGAGTACTGAGTTTATTCTCAGATTAGAGGCTGTTTTAGCTGCAGTTTGAGTTTAATCTCAGGTTAGATGCTGTTTTTAGCTGTAGTTTGAGTTTAATCTCAGGTTAGATGGTATATTTTGAGTTTAATTTCAGTTTAGATGCTGTTTTAGCTGTAGTTTGAGTTTAATTTCAGATTAGATGCTGTTTTAGCTGTATTTTGAGTTTAATTTCAGGTTAGATGCTGTTTTTAGCTGTAGTTTGAGTTTAATCTCCGGTTAGATGGTATATTTTGAGTTTAATTTCAGTTTAGATGCTGTTTTAGCTGTAGTTTGAGTTTAATCTCAGATTAGATGCTGTTTTAGCTGTAGTTTGAGTTTAATCTCAGGTTAGATGCTGTTTTTAGCAGTAGTTTGAGTTTAATCTCAGATTAAATGCTGTTTTAGATGCTGTTTTATCTTAGTTTGAGTTTAATCTCAGATTAGATGCTGCTTTAGCTGTAGTTTGAGTTTAATCTCAGGTTAGATGGTATAGTTTGAGTTTAATTTCAGTTTAGATGCTGTTTTAGCTGCAGTTTGAGTTTAATTTCAGATTAGATGCTGTTTTAGCTGTAGTTTGAGTTTAATCTCAGGTTACATGGTATATTTTGAGTTTAATTTCAGTTTAGATGCTGTTTTAGCTGCAGTTTGAGTTTAATCTCAGGTTAGATGCTGTTTTTAGCTGTAGTTTGAGTTTAATCTCAGGTTAGATGCTGTTTTTAGCTGTAGTTTGAGTTTAATCTCAGGTTAGATGGTATATTTTGAGTTTAATTTCAGTTTAGATGCTGTAGTTTGAGTTTAATTTCAGATTAGATGCTGTTTTAGCTGTATTTTGAGTTTAATTTCAGGTTAGATGCTGTTTTTAGCTGTAGTTTGAGTTTAATCTCCGGTTAGATGGTATATTTTGAGTTTAATTTCAGTTTAGATGCTGTTTTAGCTGTAGTTTGAGTTTAATCTCAGATTAGATGCTGTTTTAGCTGTAGTTTGAGTTTAATCTCAGGTTAGATGCTGTTTTTAGCAGTAGTTTGAGTTTAATCTCAGATTAAATGCTGTTTTAGATGCTGTTTTATCTTAGTTTGAGTTTAATCTCAGATTAGATGCTGCTTTAGCTGTAGTTTGAGTTTAATCTCAGGTTAGATGGTATATATTGAGTTTAATTTCAGATTAGATGCTGTTTTAGCTGTAGTTTGAGTTTAATCTCAGATTAGATGCTGTTTTAGCTGTAGTTTGAGTTTAATCTCAGGTTAGATGCTGTTTTTAGCAGTAGTTTGAGTTTAATCTCAGATTAAATGCTGTTTTAGATGCTGTTTTATCTTAGTTTGAGTTTAATCTCAGATTAGATGCTGCTTTAGCTGTAGTTTGAGTTTAATCTCAGGTTAGATGGTATATATTGAGTTTAATTTCAGATTAGATGCTGTTTTAGCTGCAGTTTGAGTTTAATCTCAGGTTAGATGGTATAGTTTGAGTTTAATTTCAGGTTAGATGCTGTTTTAGCTGTAGTTTGAGTTTAATCTCAGGTTAGATGGTATATTTTGAGTTTAATTTCAGTTTAGATGCTGTTTTAGCTGTAGTTTGAGTTTAATCTCAGATTAGATGCTGTTTTAGCTGTAGTTTGAGTTTAATCTCAGGTTAGATGCTGTTTTTAGCAGTAGTTTGAGTTTAATCTCAGATTAAATGCTGTTTTAGATGCTGTTTTATCTTAGTTTGAGTTTAATCTCAGATTAGATGCTGCTTTAGCTGTAGTTTGAGTTTAATCTCAGGTTAGATGGTATAGTTTGAGTTTAATTTCAGTTTAGATGCTGTTTTAGCTGCAGTTTGAGTTTAATTTCAGTTTAGATGCTGTTTTAGCTGCAGTTTGAGTTTAATCTCAGATTAGATGCTGTTTTAGCTGTAGTTTGAGTTTAATCTCAGGTTAGATGCTGTTTTTAGCAGTATTTTGAGTTTAATCTCAGATTAAATGCTGTTTTAGATGCTGTTTTATCTTAGTTTGAGTTTAATCTAAGATTAGATGCTGTTTTAGCTGTAGTTTGAGTTTAATCGCAGATTAGATGCTGTTTTTAGCAGTAGTTTGAGTTTAATCTCAGATTAAATGCTGTTTTAGATGCTGTTTTATCTTAGTTTGAGTTTAATCTCAGATTAGATGCTGCTTTAGCTGTAGTTTGAGTTTAATCTCAGGTTAGATGGTATATTTTGAGTTTAATTTCAGTTTAGATGCTGTTTTAGCTGCAGTTTGAGTTTAATCTCAGGTTAGATGCTGTTTTTAGCTGTAGTTTGAGTTTAATCTCAGGTTAGATGGTATATTTTGAGTTTAATTTCAGTTTAGATGCTGTAGTTTGAGTTTAATTTCAGATTAGATGCTGTTTTAGCTGTATTTTGAGTTTAATTTCAGGTTAGATGCTGTTTTTAGCTGTAGTTTGAGTTTAATCTCCGGTTAGATGGTATATTTTGAGTTTAATTTCAGTTTAGATGCTGTTTTAGCTGTAGTTTGAGTTTAATCTCAGGTTAGATGGTATATTTTGAGTTTAATTTCAGTTTAGATGCTGTAGTTTGAGTTTAATTTCAGATTAGATGCTGTTTTAGCTGTATTTTGAGTTTAATTTCAGGTTAGATGCTGTTTTTAGCTGTAGTTTGAGTTTAATCTCCGGTTAGATGGTATATTTTGAGTTTAATTTCAGTTTAGATGCTGTTTTAGCTGTAGTTTGAGTTTAATCTCAGATTAGATGCTGTTTTAGCTGTAGTTTGAGTTTAATCTCAGGTTAGATGCTGTTTTTAGCAGTAGTTTGAGTTTAATCTCAGATTAAATGCTGTTTTAGATGCTGTTTTATCTTAGTTTGAGTTTAATCTCAGATTAGATGCTGCTTTAGCTGTAGTTTGAGTTTAATCTCAGATTAGATGCTGTTTTAGCTGTAGTTTGAGTTTAATCTCAGATTAGATGCTGTTTTAGCTGTAGTTTGAGTTTAATCTCAGGTTAGATGCTGTTTTTAGCAGTAGTTTGAGTTTAATCTCAGATTAAATGCTGTTTTAGATGCTGTTTTATCTTAGTTTGAGTTTAATCTCAGATTAGATGCTGTTTTAGCTGTAGTTTGAGTTTAATCTCAGATTAGATGCTGTTTTAGCTGTAGTTTGAGTTTAATCTCAGGTTAGATGCTGTTTTTAGCAGTAGTTTGAGTTTAATCTCAGATTAAATGCTGTTTTAGATGCTGTTTTATCTTAGTTTGAGTTTAATCTCAGATTAGATGCTGCTTTAGCTGTAGTTTGAGTTTAATCTCAGGTTAGATGGTATATATTGAGTTTAATTTCAGATTAGATGCTGTTTTAGCTGCAGTTTGAGTTTAATCTCAGGTTAGATGGTATAGTTTGAGTTTAATTTCAGGTTAGATGCTGTTTTAGCTGTAGTTTGAGTTTAATCTCAGGTTAGATGGTATATTTTGAGTTTAATTTCAGTTTAGATGCTGTTTTAGCTGTAGTTTGAGTTTAATCTCAGATTAGATGCTGTTTTAGCTGTAGTTTGAGTTTAATCTCAGGTTAGATGCTGTTTTTAGCAGTAGTTTGAGTTTAATCTCAGATTAAATGCTGTTTTAGATGCTGTTTTATCTTAGTTTGAGTTTAATCTCAGATTAGATGCTGCTTTAGCTGTAGTTTGAGTTTAATCTCAGGTTAGATGGTATATATTGAGTTTAATTTCAGATTAGATGCTGTTTTAGCTGCAGTTTGAGTTTAATCTCAGGTTAGATGGTATAGTTTGAATTTCAGGTTAGATGCTGTTTTAGCTGTAGTTTGAGTTTAATCTCAGGTTAGATGGTATAGTTTGAGTTTAATTTCAGTTTAGATGCTGTAGTTTGAGTTTAATTTCAGATTAGATGGTGTAGTTTGAGTTTAATCTCAGGTTAGATGCTGTTTTAGCTGTAGTTTGCGTTTAATCTCAGATACACTGTTAATTTTGTACCTCCATCTTGGATCTTCACTTGTAGTTCCCACAAGTCATGTAAAGTGAGTGAATAACCACATTCACAAACACACTGCACAAGTGAAAAGAACAACAGACACAACTTCAACACAACTGTGTGCGTGTTCAGCTCTTTAAAGCTCTATGATCGGTCAGTTATACAGAGGTGCATTCCTCACACAGATATCATATCTCATACATGATGTACAACCGTATCTCCATGAGACAGAAAAACAACAAAAACAATGTCAAATCCCATTCAGTGAATCAAAACCTTAGACTTCCAGAGAAAGAATGGAATTAACACTTTCATAAACTGAACATTACTTTCTAAACATACTTTGCTGATCTAATAAGATAACAACCTGACATCAAACATTAACAGTAGCTATTTGACAATAAGCAACCGCTCAACAGTGCATATAAATAACAAGACTAATAATAAAGATTGAATTAGAGGCTCAGTCCACACTTATTGTTATGAAAACAGCAGTTATGAGCAGAAATACATACGGCTTCTCCGGTACAGGAACGAGAGGCAGTGCTGGGACTTTCTCTGTGTGTGTGTGTGTGTGTGTGTGTGTGTGTGTGTGTGTGTGTGTGTGTGTGTTCATGCTTACAGGACTCTTTGTGCAGGCCAGGACAATAGTGTTCTGTGAGTGTGTGTGAGCTGTGCTGGATGGACAGTAGATCTATTATCTTACATTACAGCACATTCTTGCATGATGATAACACACTAAGAATGTGTGTTTAAATGTATTATTGTAAGGGTTAGACTAGAGTAACAGAAGTGGCCTTTGAAACAGTAACAAAAAATCTAATCAAAATAGCTCATTATCATCTTAAAGATAAAAATACGTTTTTTAAAACATAGAGAGTGTTATTCACAGAAAAACTTGGTCATCTCTCCTGATGTCCTGATAATATATAAAGATTTATATTTATTCATTTTCCAGGTAATTTGATCCAGATGTTTTTTTTCGGAGATGTTCCCCTAATTATGATCATAAACAGCGATAATGAGATGCAGGTTTGATAAAGACACTTGTTGTGTGTCAGAAGACACGCCCATCACGACACTGTAGGATTTTTAACAGAACTGAGTGAAAGTCATCAGCGCTTTATTATTTTAATCTGGCAGAATGTTTTTGTTGTTGTTGTTGTTGTTGTTTTTTGTCAGAATGTTTTTGTCTCCGTCATTTGCGGGATTCTGTGTCGTCACTGTCGTGCACGCGCCTGCAGCTGTGCACGTGTTGAGAAACGCTGGAATATCGCGGTGAGTTTATGACGATCATAATCATCTCACATATTAATCATATCCGCAGAAACGACATGTGAATTAAACGCGCGTTTAGAGCGGAATCGCCGGTTTCATCGCGAGATCGATCGAGCTGTTCGAGATTCATGTTCAGATCAAACCTTTCTGTGAGGAAATCTGCTTCGATGGAGATGAAATGGTGCTCAGTCGTGTGTGTGTGTGTGAGAGTGAGTAAGTGTGTGTGTGAGAATATGTGTTTGTGTGAATGTAGAATATCTGTAAATGGTTTTATCATGCTTTGCTCCATGTCAGTGAGAGTGTGTATGTGTGTGTGAGAGAGAGAGAGAGAGAGAGTGTGAGTGTGTGTGTGTGTGTGTGTGTGTGTGTGTGTGAGAGAGAGAGAGAGAGAGTGTGTGTGTGTGTGTGTGTGTGTGTGAATGTGTGTTTGTGTGAATGTAGAATATCTGTAAATGGTTTTCTCAAGCTTTGCTCCATGTCAGTGAGTGTGTGTGTGTGTGTGTGAGAGAGAGAGAGAGAGAGACAGAGACAGAGAGTGTGAGTGAGTGTGTGTGTGTGTGTGTGTGAGAGAGAGTGTGTGTGTGTGTGTGTGTGTGTGTGTGTGTGTGTGTTCGTGTGAATGTAGAATATCTGTAAATGGTTTTCTCAAGCTTTGCTCCATGTCAGTGAGTGTGTGTGTGTGTGTGTGTGTGTGAGAGAGAGAGAGAGAGAGTGTGTGTGTGTGTGTGTGTGTGTGTGTGTGTGTGTGTGTGTGTGTGTGA
>CM040803.1:356749-379249 GCA_022829025.1 Squalius cephalus | reverse complement strand
ACTCAGATTACAGGTTGTTTTAGCTGTAGTTTGAGTTTAATTTCAGGTTAGAGGCTGTAGTTTGAGTTTAATTTCAGGTTAGAGGCTGTAGTTTGAGTTTAATTTCAGGTTAGAGGCTGTAGTTTGAGTTTTACTCAGATTACAGGTTGTTTTAGCTGTAGTTTGAGTTAAACTCAGGTTAGATGCTGTAGTTTGAGTTTAATCTCAAATTAGATGCTGTAGTTAGGGTTTAATCTCAAATTAGAGGCTGTAGTTTGAGTTTTACTCAGATTAGAGGCTGTAGTTTAAGTTTAATCTCAAATTAGATGCTGTAGTTAGGGTTTAATCTCAAATTAGAGGCTGTAGTTTGAGTTTAATCTCAAATTAGAGGCTGTAGTTTGAGTTTTACTCAGATTAGAGGCTGTAGTTTGAGTTTAATCTCAAATTAGATGCTGTAGTTAGGGTTTAATCTCAAATTAGAGGCTGTAGTTTGAGTTTAATCTCAAATTAGAGGCTGTAGTTTGAGTTTAATCTCAAATTAGAGGCTGTAGTTTGAGTTTAATCTCAAATTAGATGCTGTAGTTAGGGTTTAATTTCAGGTTAGAGGCTGTAGTTTGAGTTTAATCTCAAATTAGAGGCTGTAGTTAGGGTTTAATCTCAAATTAGAGGCTGTAGTTTGAGTTTAATCTCAAATTAGATGCTGTAGTTAGGGTTTAATTTCAGGTTAGAGGCTGTAGTTTGAGTTTAATCTCAAATTAGAGGCTGTAGTTAGGGTTTAATCTCAAATTAGAGGCTGTAGTTTGAGTTTAATCTCAAATTAGATGCTGTAGTTAGGGTTTAATCTCAAATTAGATGCTGTAGTTAGGGTTTAATCTCATATTAGAGGCTGTAGTTAGGGTTTAATCTCAGGTTAGAGGCTGTAGTTTGAGTTTTACTCAGATTACAGGTTGTTTTAGCTGTAGTTTGAGTTTAATCTCAGGTTAGAGGCTGTAGTTTGAGTTTGATCTCAGGTTAGAGGCTGTAGTTTGAGGTTAGGGTTAGATGCTGTGCGCTATGATCAGTCTATTATCATTTACATTTATAATTTGGCAGACGCTTTTATCCAAAGCAATTTACATTGCATTTCAGGGTACACATTTACATTCTTATCAGTTCTTGCTTTCCCTGGGGTTTATCAGAGGTGCATATATTCCTCACACAGATATCACATCTCATACATGATGAACAACCACGTATCTCCCTGAGACAGAAAAACAACAACAATCCCATACAGGGAATCAAAACCTTCACACTGCTGAAAAGCCATAACAACAATACTTATATCTGACTTGCAGGAGCAGCTTCCACTGCCGGAGGATGGATCCGGATCAGGACCGGGACGACGGGAGCGAAACCGAAAGCTCAACCTCATCGTTTGATGAGATCATGGAGTTCTACAGCGACGCCGGGAAATTCGACAAGCAGCTTCTAGGGAGCGTTCGCCGGAAAATCTGGTTAATGCTGGATAATCCCGGATATTCCCTTCCCAGTCGCCTCATCAGTATCTTCTCCATCCTGATCCTGTTGGGCTCCATCGCCAGCATGTGCATGAACAGCATGAGCGAGTTCACTCGGGAAGATCCGCGCTTCCAGACCGTGGAGAATTTGGGAATAGCCTGGTTCACTTTCGAGCTTATTGCTCGACTCTCCGTGGCTCCGGATCTCCTCCGATTCTTCGCACACCCGCTAAACCTGATCGATCTGGTGTCTATCCTTCCCTTCTATCTGACGCTAGTGATTGATCTGGTTGCGGAGAGCAGTCCTGCGCTGGCTAATCTGGGAAGAGTCGCGCAGGTGCTCCGGTTGACCAGGATCTTCCGGATCCTGAAGCTGGCTCGCCACTCCACGGGCCTTCGGTCTCTGGGAGCCACGCTCCGGAACAGCTATCGGGAGATCGGGCTTCTCCTGCTGTATCTCTCCGTCGGAGTCTCCTTCTTCTCCGTCATGGCCTACACCCTGGAGAAGGAGGAGAACGAGGGATTGAGCACCATCCCGGCTGGCTGGTGGTGGGCCACGGTTAGCATGACCACTGTGGGATACGGAGACGTCATTCCCGGATCCGTCGTGGGGAAGCTCACGGCGTCGGCCTGTATATTAGCGGGAATACTGGTCGTGGTGCTTCCCATCACGCTGATATTTAATAAGTTTTCCCTGTTTTATAAGAGGCAGAAGCAGCTGGAGGTCATCATGAGGAGCTGCGAGTTCGACAGGGGAATGAAGGAGCCTCCGTCTGTCAATCTGAGGAATTATTACGCTCATAAAGTCAAGACGCTGATGGCCAGTCTGTCCAACATGAGCCGCAGTTCTCCCAGCGATCCCAGTCTGAGCGGCTCTCTGCGTTAGACTGTTTGCTTCATGTGTTCTTTAATAGCCAGTTAAAGTAACAGCGGCTACGTTTACATGCACAGACTGAACTCAGTCCGATTGATGAATCTGGGTGTAGTGTTTACCTGAACGCTGAACATGTGATCGGGTTGATGTGCGCGTTTTTATGTCACAAGCTTAAATCGGGATATACTTTTTCACATGCGCACACTGCATGAATATACAGTTTCCCGATGTTTGCGCACAATAACTGTTCTCCCACACTGGTTCTTTATTTGTTTTAAAACAGGGTTGATATTTATCCATTTCTGGAGATATTTCCATAATTTGGAGATAATGATATGAGCCGTTGTGCCGCTGCTAATATTGATCACACAGTAAAACTGCCCAAAGCCAGTCGTGTGTGGATGAGAGTCTGAAGCAGCGCTGGAGGGCCGTCGTCCTGCTCCACTTCACACACGCAGGGAAAGGAGGATTATAGGAGGACGAGACACTCGTTTATACCACACTTTATTCAACAGGAAGAACAGCTCGTTCAGCGCGTCACACGTCATTACGCCATTACGCTATTTCTACGTCATTGCACATGCTCAGTCCTTTAAGTTTCGGATTTTCACATGTTCTCTCGGTCGGATTAGAAAAGGAATAAACCCCTTTCAATCGGATCGAAATCTCATTCTGATCGAGCTCAATCGGATCGATTAAGGCGTTAGCGTGAAGATTGAGCCGTCAATCCGATCACTAGCGGGTTATCTGGTTGCATGTAAGCGTAGCCAGTGTGTGTTTATACGGGCTGGATGGGTTTCGTCCCGATGTCCGGCTTCATTTATGTACAGTAGAGGAGAGCGGGGAACAACACTTTTGACTTTTTCAGTTTGTGTAAATCCACTTGGGGTTCAGTGAATTAATTTTTTCCCGCATTAATTTCACACGTCTAATACAATTATGTGGTTATGTTTCATTAATAGTGTATACTTTTTTTCTTGATTTACCCCGAAAGAATGGAAGTGAAATGTGACAACATGCCCCATAGATGACCATATGAAAGATCTTTTCTGATCTAATCAAAAAAATATACTAGACAAACAGAAATATTTTGTTTGAAAAATACAATTAACTTTTTCATATAAAATAATGGCATTTTTTAATAATTAAAAATTAACACATTTTTTAGTTTGACAACTAACACCACAAAAACACAGCTATACAGCATAGTTCAAACCAAAATTATAATTCATAATTTCTGAACATTGACTCACTCTTTATTTACCTTTCTCTCATGGTTTCTCAAGAGAATTCATAAAAGTATAGATAGAATATCATAGTTCTAATAGGGGCTTATTGTAACGCAGTGTTATTAAAGAACCATCTCAACTGTTAAATAACAGATATAAGATTAAAATAATATCAGATGTCTCATTTTAAATAATCACAAAAAATAGAGATGAAAAATTAACATAAGTAAATTACTTTTGCAATGGTTAAATAAATGTTCAGTGATATCTTCCAAAGATTTTTTTTAATTTTGCCTAAATTTCTTCTCTATATAGTGTTGATATGGTAAAGAGTAAATACTAGTAAATACACTAAGTTTCGTCATGCTGGCGTGTGTGGAAAGTTTTAATTGTGTGTGACAACCAGTCTTGTGTTAGTGTGGGTCCTGAGCAGAGCAGGCCTACACTGGTGTACGGTTCTGTGTGTTCAGGAGTGTGTGGATTCTGTGTGTTCAGGAGTGTGTGGGTGTGTGGGTTCTGTGTGTTCAGGAGTGTGTGGATTCTGTGTGTTCAGGAGTGTGTGGATTCTGTGTGTTCAGGAGTGTGTGGGTTCTGTGTGTTCAGGAGTGTGTGGGTTCTGTGTGTTCAGGAGTGTGTGGGTTCTGTGTGTTCAGGAGTGTGTGGATTCTGTGTGTTCAGGAGTGTGTGGGTTCTGTGTGTTCAGGAGTGTGTGGATTCTGTGTGTTCAGGGGTGTGTGGGTTCTGTGTGTTCAGGAGTGTGTGGATTCTGTGTGTTCAGGAGTGTGTGAGTGTGTGGGTTCTGTGTGTTCAGGAGTGTGTGAATTCTGTGTGTTCAGTGTGTTCAGGAGTGTGTGAGTGTGTGGTTCTGTGTGTTCAGGAGTGTGTGGGTTCTGTGTGTTCAGGAGTGTGTGGGTTCTGTGTGCTCAGGAGTGTGTGGATTCTGTGTGTTCAGGAGTGTGTGGGTTCTGTGTGTTCAGGAGTGTGTGGTTCTGTGTGTTCAGGAGTGTGTGGGTTCTGTGTGTTCAGGAGTGTGGGTTCTGTGTGTTCAGGAGTGTGTGGTTCTGTGTGTTCAGGAGTGTGTGGGTTCTGTGTGTTCAGGAGTGTGTGGGTTCTGTGTGTTCAGAAGTGTGTGTGTTCAGGAGTGTGTGGATTCTGTGTGTTCAGGAGTGTGTGGGTTCTGTGTGTTCAGGAGTGTGTGGATTCTGTGTGTTCAACAGTGTGTGGGTTCTGTGTGTTCAGGAGTGTGTGGATTCTGTGTGTTCAGGAGTGTGTGGGTTCTGTGTGTTCAGGAGTGTGTGGGTTCTGTGTGCTCAGGAGTGTGTGGGTTCTGTGTGTTCAGGAGTGTGTGGGTTCTGTGGGTTCAGGAGTGTGTGGTTCTGTGTGTTCAGGAGTGTGTGGTTCTGTGTGTTCAGGACTGTGTGGTTCTGTGTGTTCAGGAGTGTGTGGGTTCTGTGTGTTCAGGACTGTGTGGTTCTGTGTGTTCAGGACTGTGTGGTTCTGTGGGTTCAGGAGTGTGTGGGTTCTGTGTGTTCAGGACTGTGTGGTTCTGTGTGTTCAGGACTGTGTGGTTCTGTGTGTTCAGGACTGTGTGGTTCTGTGTGTTCAGGACTGTGGGGTTCTGTGTGTTCAGGAGTGTGTGGGTTCTGTGTGTTCAGGAGTGTGTGGGTTCTGTGTGTTCAGGAGTGTGTGGGTTCTGTGTGTTCAGGAGTGTGTGGGTTCTGTGTGCTCAGGAGTGTGTGGATTCTGTGTGTTCAGGAGTGTGTGGGTTCTGTGTGTTCAGGAGTGTGTGGTTCTGTGTGTTCAGGAGTGTGGATTCTGTGTGTTCAGGAGTGTGTGAGTGTGTGGGTTCTGTGTGTTCAGGAGTGTGTGGGTTCTGTGTGTTCAGGAGTGTGTGGATTCTGTGTGTTCAGTGTGTTTGTGGTTCTGTGTGTTCAGGAGTGTGTGGGTTCTGTGTGCTCAGGAGTGTGTGGATTCTGTGTGTTCAGGAGTGTGTGGGTTCTGTGTGTTCAGGAGTGTGTGGTTCTGTGTGTTCAGGAGTGTGTGGGTTCTGTGTGTTCAGGAGTGTGTGGTTCTGTGTGTTCAGGAGTGTGTGGGTTCTGTGTGTTCAGGAGTGTGTGGGTTCTGTGTGCTCAGGAGTGTGTGGATTCTGTGTGTTCAGGAGTGTGTGGGTTCTGTGTGTTCAGGAGTGTGTGGTTCTGTGTGTTCAGGAGTGTGTGGTTCTGTGTGTTCAGGAGTGTGTGGGTTCTGTGTGCTCAGGAGTGTGTGGATTCTGTGTGTTCAGGAGTGTGTGGGTTCTGTGTGTTCAGGAGTGTGTGGGTTCTGTGTGTTCAGGAGTGTGTGGGTTCTGTGTGTTCAGGAGTGTGTGGGTTCTGTGTGTTCAGGAGTGTGTGGGTTCTGTGTGCTCAGGAGTGTGTGGGTTCTGTGTGTTCAGGAGTGTGTGGGTTCTGTGTGTTCAGGAGTGTGTGGTTCTGTGTGTTCAGGACTGTGTGGTTCTGTGTGTTCAGGAGTGTGTGGGTTCTGTGTGTTCAGGACTGTGTGGTTCTGTGGGTTCAGGAGTGCGTGGGTTCTGTGTGTTCAGGACTGTGTGGTTCTGTGTGTTCAGGACTGTGTGGTTCTGTGTGTTCAGGACTGTGTGGTTCTGTGTGTTCAGGACTGTGTGGTTCTGTGTGTTCAGGAGTGTGTGGATTATGTGTGTTCAGGAGTGTGTGGTTATGTGTGTTCAGGAGTGTGTGGGTTCTGTGTGTTCAGGAGTGTGTGGGTTCTGTGTGTTCAGGAGTGTGTGGTTCTGTGTGTTCAGGAGTGTGTGGGTTCTGTGTGCTCAGGAGTGTGTGGTTCTGTGTGCTCAGGAGTGTGTGGTTCTGTGTGCTCAGGAGTGTGTGGTTCTGTGTGTTCAGGACTGTGTGGTTCTGTGTGTTCAGGACTGTGTGGTTCTGTGTGTTCAGGACTGTGTGGTTCTGTGTGTTCAGGAGTGTGTGGTTCTGTGTGTTCAGGAGTGTGTGGGTTCTGTGTGTTCAGGACTGTGTGGTTCTGTGTGTTCAGGACTGTGTGGTTCTGTGTGTTCAGGACTGTGTGGTTCTGTGTGTTCAGGACTGTGTGGTTCTGTGTGTTCAGGAGTGTGTGGGTTCTGTGTGTTCAGGAGTGTGTGGGTTCTGTGTGTTTAGGACTGTGTGGTTCTGTGTGTTCAGGACTGTGTGGGTTCTGTGTGTTCAGGACTGTGTGGTTCTGTGTGTTCAGGACTGTGTGGTTCTGTGTGTTCAGGACTGTGTGGTTCTGTGTGTTCAGGACTGTGTGGTTCTGTGTGTTCAGGAGTGTGTGGGTTCTGTGTGTTCAGGAGTGTGTGGGTTCTGTGTGTTCAGGACTGTGTGGTTCTGTGTGTTCAGGACTGTGTGGTTCTGTGTGTTCAGGACTGTGTGGTTCTGTGTGTTCAGGAGTGTGTGGGTTCTGTGTGTTCAGGAGTGTGTGGTTCTGTGTGTTCAGGACTGTGTGGTTCTGTGTGTTCAGGACTGTGTGGTTCTGTGTGTTCAGGAGTGTGTGGGTTCTGTGTGTTCAGGAGTGTGTGGGTTCTGTGTGTTTAGGACTGTGTGGTTCTGTGTGTTCAGGACTGTGTGGGTTCTGTGTGTTCAGGACTGTGTGGTTCTGTGTGTTCAGGACTGTGTGGTTCTGTGTGTTCAGGAGTGTGTGGGTTCTGTGTGTTCAGGAGTGTGTGGGTTCTGTGTGTTCAGGAGTGTGTGGGTTCCAGAATTAGATGCACTGATACTATTTTGAGAAGAATCTGTAAATGTAAAAAGTTGTATTGCTTTTGAATGAATTTTACACACCAATCTTTGTGTTTTAATGATGTTTGGGTCGCGTGTAAACGTCATATATACAGTATACTGTGTGTCGTGGTGATTTGTGGACAGAATCACACGTATTACAGGATCTTCTTGTGCTCTTGTTCTGTGCCTTCCACAAACCCGGTGTCTGAATCCGGTATTAATGTGCAGAAACATGTTTGTTACATGTGTGGATTTGTATCATGTTTCTAGCTCATAATTTTATTTTCCCTTTTACTTAAAGAAAATGTATCCTGTTTCTAAGACTGTTAAGATTTTTTGCATTGTGTCATTATTACCATGATACCTTTACTCTGAGCAGGTGTGTGTGTGTGTGTGTGTGTGTGAGAGAGAGAGAGAGAGAGAGAGAGTGTGTGTTTGTCTAAGTGTCTGTGAGTGAGAAAGAGAGAGAGTGAGTGAGAGATTATGACGATGAGTGACAAACACATTTGTTCATATTAAATCATACCTTTTCATAATTTTAGTGACTTATCACATTATGCTTTTATAATGAGCCATTTACTGTAAAATCTTCACAGCCCACTGATGAGGATGTGTCTGTGACTCTGATGCTTCGAGAACCGAGGAACCCATGAACCGTTTCCTCTCACTGCAGTGCATGATGGGTAACTCTTCATTACTCTGATGAGACTGTGAACACCGCAGTCTCTCATCATCTCGTATCATCTCTCATCCTTCATCTTCATCTTCATCAGTGGGACTCTGTCTCCCTCTGCTGGAGAGAAGATGCAGCGCAGGAACAGCAGAATAGTGGAGTCTGCGAGTGTTCCACAGTTTAAACATCAGTCAGAGTTTAACTGGAGTAGATGAGAGCAGAACACCAGCGGTGGCTCATGGGAAACAGAAGTGAGCTATTAGTTGTAGTGATGGGAAGTCTGGTTCTTTCGGACAGTTCGTTTCAATGAACCGGTTCACCAGTTCTTTTACGTCCTCGCGTAATGACGTCAATTCTATCTTCCCAGCGGATACAAATGCATTCAAATAAGGGAATTACATTTGAAAATATTGCATAATATATATCCCACAAACTTGTTTATCTCAAAATTCACGTCTTGATAATTTTTGTAGTATCTGTAAGACAGAACAATAATCGTTTACTCATCTCTTTTATAGTTGATCATTTTGTATTACATTCTGGAAAAGTGTTGAAAATTATAAATAAAAAAGGGGAAAAATACATTCAAATAAAGGCATTTGTAATCATAAGTTAAATAATAGTAATCATCGTCATAATCATCTTGGATAAGTTTCTTACATATGTATGTCTGTATGTCTTCATCAATTTTATTTTATTTGTTATTAAATAAACTTACATTTCGCCGAATTCGCCCCTCATTCACGTCCTCGGTCCTCGTTCGCCCGTGCTCATGTATCAGCACATGTTTTTGAAACAATAAAACTTGTTGAATTGCACTACTTGAAAAAATATGCATTGCATAAACCCTGCTTGCATTGTATTTTTAGGGCTTGGATTTTTATGGGCTGAAATTCAACATGGTTGTATATTTAAGCTGTGAATATTTCAATTCAAAACAGTTCACACACGTTTTCATTATTAAACATTCAATAATCCATATTCACCTTTCAGATTTCACTTCCAAAATGTTCATTCTGTTTAAAAATAATTTCCAGTCCATTTTATTTCGCTTTACAAAATCGCTTCCATAAATTCAGTGGTTCAAATTTGACAGAAAATGCAACATTTGACATCCGGGAACGGCAGGAATATCAGTAGATTGCCGATTGATGATCTCCATCGCTGTTAGTCGCCTCACCAGCAGGGGGCGCCAGCGGCTGTTGACGAACACTAGAGCAGCGGGTGAGAGAGTCATTCATTCATAAAACGGATTTACAGGAATGGAGCGAGCGTGAGTATTAGCAAAGCCCGTCTACGGAAAGCCTGTTCACTCCAACGCCCTATTAAGTCCTATTGGTTGTAGTTCCACCAGAGTTCCACTGGGGGCGCTCGCCATGAGTGCAGAATGAATGGGAGTCTATGGCGCTAGACGGCTAAATTCGTCTCCCTCACCCGATTGCCGTTGAGAAATCTCAGATTTGATTGTAGGTTTTGCAAGTTCAACATGGGTTATAGATCGAAAGTTGAATGAACGAGTACTTATATCCTTTCGATTTCTTACAGGTTGAGTTGTTGTTGCCCATAACACGCTAGCATTCTGCTAATGACGTCAGCATTCTGACGTCATTGACATTTTGAAAGACTTTTTAAAGCAAATAAGTGACTCTAAAAAAATCTAACACCAAGCAATGTGTAATTTCTTTGCATCCCCTTTCGAAAACAACATTCAAATTACTAGACAAAAAATTATATCCTAAGAAAAGTGGATTTTGAGGGGTATACCGCCATTAACCTCCATTCATTCTGCACTCGTCCTGTGAGCGCCCTCATGTGGAGCCAGAGTGGAACTGCAACCGGAAGTTTATTGAGTGGCACTTCTCCCCTCAATAGACTTTCTCTGGTAATGATGATCAAGGCCAGTATATATATGGAAAAGCTGATAAAGACACAAAAGCAGATTTCTCTCCTGTGAATGAGATTATAATGTTACCGATGCTGATGTGCAGATCAAGCGTTAAAACTGAAGTAGTAGACATATATATTTCGCTCGGTTGTTTAGAATTCTTAACTTTAAACCACAGAGCTGCTGTAGAACTGGGGATTCCCTCAATCAGGACTCTTAAGGCTTAATGGACAAATACAGTGATATAAAAGCCCAAACTCGCACCGTATTGGGGATGTAGGCTGTGCTAAAGTGTCACGCCGAGCGATTCCCAGTGAGAGACTGGCATAGAGTTGGCCTGACACTGGATATTCGCACATTTAGGGACCGTCTCTAAAGTTACACATGACACTGGTACACACGTTTCTAACTTCAACAGCATTAGAAGAGAGTTACTGGCAGTAAAGAGCTCATGTAGGGGTCTGGCATGATACACTCTTTCTAGATAGTTGATATTAAAATAAATATGAGCTCATGCGGTACTGAAAAATAGTAATATGTACACATGAGACAGTTTATTTTATTAAATATCAAGGTGTGATGTAAGGTGGAGCAAGGTGTGCATCATGCCTGGTTTCTGACCTGAAAATGTACATTTATGTGCCTTCACGTCCATACTAAAGCAGCAGAAAACAGGGACGTGACATCATACTGTGACCTCTGACCCCCGAACACTCGCTCACACTCTCAGTGTTTCCCTCTAGATGCAGGACCTGATGGGCCCCCTGATGCAGGACCTGATGGGTCCCCTGATGCAGGACCTGATGGGTCCCCTGATGCAGGACCTGATGGGCCCCCTGATGCAGGACCTGATGGGCCCCCTGATGCAGGACCTGATGGGTCCCCTGATCCAGGACCTGATGGGCCCCCTGATGCAGGACCAGATGGGCCCCCTGATGCAGCTCCGCCTGGAGGCCCTGCTGGGAGAACAGCCACAGCTGCTCGATGGAAAGCAGGTGTGTATGTGTGTGTGTGTGTGTGTGTGTGTGAGACCAGCAAACTCAATTAGTGCTGAAAAATAGATGACCACATCACACACTCATCTGAACTTCTCGTCTGACCCGTCACGTCTGCGATTCAGGCACAGATGGAGTGTTTTCATGAACTGGAACTGTATGTGTGTGTGTGTGTGTGTGTGTGTGTGTGTGTGTGTGTGTGTGTGAATGACACTTCTGCTGTCTTAAAGCTGTCATGTTAATCACTTGTAAGGTCACACTCACCGCATGCTCTCATGATGTCTGGCAGCAAACGTGAAGTAGAAGAGATGAGCGTAATGCCGATAGTGACGAGCTCAAACCTGAAGCGCTGAGTGTTAACGATGAGATCGTTCACTAAAGATCTTCTTCTGTGCTCCACTGAAGGCAGAAAGTCTTTAGGTTTATGACATGAGGGCGAGTAAATGATGATGGCAGAATAATGATTTATGTGATATATGATATATGATGAATTAATGCTCACTCTCCACTAGTTGTGTTGTTCTTCAGTGTTTCTGTTTCTGTGCAAGTTACAGGGTCCATAATGTGCGTCACCATTTTGTGTGTGTGTGTGTGTGTTTGGGCTCTGATTTAGGGATCAGACCAGTTAATCTCAGAGCATGAGTGGAGTGAATGCAGCAGCTACACAAACACACACACACACACACACACACACACACACACACACACACACACACACACACACACACAGCGCAGGAAATGATGCGTGTCTGGGAGCATGTGCTCATACGGGAGCAAATAGGAGGAAGGATTATGTGTGTGTTGTCATTTATTGAGCTATAAATGATGATGATGATGATGAATGTGTGATGCTGAAGGACACGTGTGTGTGTGTGTGTGTGTGTGTGTGTAGTGTGTGTATCTGAAGGTTTCAGACATGTGAATCCCTTCTGCAATCTGGAACATTCTCTCTGAGGGCCTGAAATAGCAGCGCAGACACTGACTGGTGTTAACTAATCAGTGCTCATTAACCCACCGTCACACACACACACACACACACACACACACACACACACATACACACACACACACACACACAGACACACAGACACACAGACACACACACACAACACACACACAGACACACACACACACAGACACACACACACACAGACACACACACACACAGACACACACACACACACACACATACACACACACACACACATACACACACACACACACACACACAGCACTTTTTTTATGAAGTAAATCTTTACATATTGCTTGAAATAAAATCAAAGAGCATTACTGTCGCTGGAGTGATTGGTTCTGTTAGCCAAACCGTGTGTCACAGACGATCTGACTGGTTTCTGCGACGGCGTAATAAAAACAACCTTTCTGAATGGGACTGAATTTAAGGTGAAGAGTCTCAGGACTCTTGAATAAGGGTGTGCATCTGCTGTTCTTCCACAGAGTGTGTAAATGATGATGTTTTAGTTTGTCCCGTCAGATTCACAGGCGACTATAACCGTTCCAGTCATTAGTTTATAACCTAAGATCATCAATCAAGCAACTCTGAGCAGAGAATCAACATTTGTGTTTGATTTCCAGTGTCTGAGAACATGCGATCATTCACACGCCAGTAAGAGTCATTATAAACACTGTGGATCTCTGAGTTACGGCACGTTTAACCTCCATCTTTCCCTCGCGGCTCAAAGCGACCCGAAGCCCTGAAATTATACCAACTTTTTTTACATTTCATTTTGATAATATATATACATATATATAGGCTATATATATATTTGTTTTTTTTATCCAATTTTTGGGATATTTATTGTTATTTTTTATTTTATTTACCTTTAAATTACTAGATTTGATCAATAAATAATTAATAAGTTGTAATCTAAGCACATTCCTCACATTCTTTCAATCTTTCAACTCATAATTTCATGCCTAAACATTTTAATTCAGCTCTAAATATCTTACATTGGGAGTCTTTGCCGACCTCTTGTTGAAAATAATAATATAAGATGATATTTCACGACTCTAGATGTTCTTATATCTCTATATGTAGAGAGTTCCTCTGGGTCCTAAAGTCAGTTTATCTTCAGTGTGCATTCAGATACACATGTAGACATTATAAAATCTTTTTTTTGGTAAATTTTTAGTTTGAATTTTGAGCATTTTTAGGTTTTTCTATGTGAACTAAAGCATTCCTCGCATTCCATTCATTCCTAAGAGGCTCAAATTGACCCGAGAATGAAGGATTTCTTACTTTTCTAAATTTCAACCACAAAACTCCTCGAATCCATTACATTTTTGTGTGTGTATTCGTGGTTCAAGTGCGACAAAAGTCCTGGAGTCTATGACCCCTCTGATGAACTCTCAGTTTTTAACACAGTTTTGTGAATGAATTTGAGCCGAGGGAAGGATGAGGGTTAACCCGAGAGTGTGTGTTTGTGTCGCACTGCATTGTGGGAGTGTGTTAGCGGGACACGAGTGTGATTCTGTCCGTATCTCTGAGCTGCGCCCGTCTGCTATCAGCAGATAATCCAGCCTTCGGGAAGAGTCCCTCTGACCCTGAGAACACACACCTAATGCCTTTATAATGCAACCTTTTACCAAAGCAGCCTTTGTCCTAAACACACACACACACACGAGTCAAGGGGACATGATATGATCCTCATTAGACGTCCACAGAGACATTAGCGCTCGTAATGCCTTCCTAACACACACTCGCGCTCGGAGCTCATTCTCCAAACTCCTATAGCAACATGAGTGTGTCTGCGCTAATCACACACACCTTCTGCCAGAGCCGCGTGTTTATGGCCAGCGGAGACAGACAGACACACAGACAGAGAGAGAGACGAGGCTCGGGCTCGGGCGAGCGAGGGCCGAATGGATGATTTAGCCATCGTGACGCCAGTGGAGTCGTAGATCTCAGCGATGGAGTGTGTGATACGAGCCGTTATCTTATCAGTGTCATCAGGAGAACCCACAGGCGGACGATAACACGTGTTTTACTCTCCAGGACGAGTGAACACACTCGTGATGATGATGATGATGAAGACGCTCGAGCTCATAGAGGGCGCCAGACTCGTGTTTATCAAGAACTCAGGACATTTACTCCTACTTTCAAACTGAAGTATAAAAGCAAGTTCTCAAAGTTGTTAAAGCTAAGAATCGCTCGTACTCCTCCAGTTATCCCAGACTCGAGTGTTGAGGAGACGAGGGAATCTTTCCGGAGAGGGAGAATGTTTTTGAAATGTTTGACAATGAGCAGTTTTTTTTATTGTGTACATATATATCGTATTTTTGTATAATATGTTTGTATTTTACAGAGTTGTTTACAAGTTCTAGATCTATTATTGTTTATTGTTGTTATTGTTTTACCCTCTTCTCTAGCGATGAAAGGGACTAGCGATGAAAACTAGCCTTCGGGGTAATTTGGGTATTTACATTCGTGAAAGTTGATTAATGTTCACTGTCCCTTTTCTAAATAAATAAATAAATAAATAAAATCAAACGGTATTGTTTGGACAGATCATCATCTTTCTCAGCGCTGGTTAATGTTGGCCTGAACCTTTAATAACATGTTTCCGCGGTTCCACTAATTTAGCATTAGCACTTTCTCCCGCCGGCTCCATGATGGCGGATCACCTCGTAACATCTAGGCTTTATCAGTTAGCAGAACACCGGTGGGAAAATTGTTATTAAGACATGGTGGAAAACGTTTTTATCTTTCGTTTCCAATGTGTATATCATAATGTATTCTCGTGAAAGTTATTTATCCTCAAAAGTGTGTTGAATGTAAACTCACTCAATGTGCATTTATCAGAGAATATTCTTAAATAAGGAAATCTATTCAGTGATTGTCCATTCCTGTCATCATCCTACAGCAAAGTGTCGAGAATCATCTGAAGATTTACACTTCACTTACATTACGACCGATAACTAACTTTAGAGCGCAGCTTCTAGCCAAGAGTTTCTGTACTCTTCAGTCCATTGTTAGCCGTGTTCTTGAGATTAGTTCTGCGAGGTTTGATAAATACGGGTCCTGATCTCTGAACGTCTCGATCTCCTCGACTGCCATGAGACTTTAACATTTATAACTATAACAGTAAGATAAAGATCTGTAAAATCATTCTGAATGTAAAAGAATAGCAGAGTCACACCACAACCATAACGATAATAACACAGAGAAACAATATCATTGGAATCACTTTTGGAAGAATCTAATGATTGATAAAACATTGACAGTCAATGCGAACCCATCCTGCTTTAGAGAGCTCGTTCAACAGCCTCCGCCTCGTCATCCAAGATCTTCATGTCTTTATTTCTTCAGTCGAAAAGAAAAGGTTTTTGAGGAGAACCTGATTGCGTAATGTGTGTCGCATCACAGCGAGTGCAAGACCAGCATTAGTGGTTATAAAGTATATAAATGATTATCTTGTTCTAAAATGTCGGCTGGTTTGTCTAGATGAGACTCTTATTCCTCGGCTGGATCGTGTCGAGACTTTGAAGCTGCACTGAAACTCACATCTGGACCTTCGACCCGTTGGACCCCATTGAAGACACTATATGGAGGAACATCCTGGAATGTTTATTTATTTATTTATTTATTTAAGCAGGAAAGTCCCGTTGAGATACAACATCTCTTCTATCAGTCCTGGTCAAGATAGGCAGCACAAGACAAAGTAGTACATAACACAACATAATAAACAAACGCAAAATACCCATATCTAAAAGACAATACAAATCCTAATCAGCTGTTAAAACGTTTACACCGTTCTATAAAACAGGCTTTCGAATGTTTTTAAGCAAAGCGAGAGATGGGACATGTTTCCATGCGTACGAGCATGAAAAAGCTGATCCACCGATTTCTGTATAAAAAAAATTGGCATCTTGACTAAAAGTTTGTCAAGATGCATTAGATACTAGTACAGTATGTCAACAAACTAGAAATATACTGTGGTAATTTACCCAGCAAAGCTTTTAAAATAAAAATCAACATATGATTTTTCCTCTTCAAGCACATTTTCCTCA
Source organism: Squalius cephalus (assembly GCA_022829025.1). Taxonomy (NCBI): domain Eukaryota; kingdom Metazoa; phylum Chordata; class Actinopteri; order Cypriniformes; family Leuciscidae; genus Squalius; species Squalius cephalus. The sequence continues at coordinate 363,332 of CM040803.1, read as the reverse complement.
AAAACCTTCATTTCTTTTCAACTGAAGAAAGAAAGACATGAACATCTTGGATGACGAGAGGGAGAGGAAATTATCAGGAGATTTTAATTCTGAGGTGAACTAATCCTTTAAAGCGACAGACGACAAAACTGCAGAGATTAACCCTAACCCTAACCCTAACTGCAGAGATTAACCCTAACCCTAACCCTAACTGCAGAGATTAACCCTAACCCTAACCCTAACTGCAGAGATTAACCCTAACCCTAACCCTAACCCTAACCCTAAACTAGTGTGGACGCTAATATAGTTATCGCACTTGGTAAGAACGGTAATTATAAGCATGCGTGTCTTTCTCAGAAGTGGACACTTGGCTGTGGCAGAACACAGTGTTTATTTAAAACAGCCTTTCTCTGATCGTGTGTGTGTGTGTGTGTGTGTGTGTGTGTGTGTGTGTGTGTGTGTGTGTGTGTTGTTCAGCATGAAGAGTCCTCTCAGGGGTTCAGCTCTTTTCTCCGGTCCCGGGATGAGCTGGGAATAAAGCACAGCTCCTCCCTGCCAGCTTTATTACGAGCAAAGGTCTACAGCAGCTGGCACTGCGAGGTCCACTATCTTATCTCCCATCGGCCATAAATCCTGCCGAGAACAGCGGCGAGAGACAGCGCAGGAGAACATCTTCTCTCTGACCTTCACACATTCTGGGACTCGAGGGAAACGGAGGAGTGAACGACAGGACAGTTCATTCTGCTTATCTGATCACATTCATGCAAAGTCATGCGTGCCTCAAATCAACTCACAATAACAACATTCCTGTTTGCTCTTCTTATATCTTAGGGTCACAAAACTGAATCCTTTACATTTATGTTAGTGGACCGCGTGCTGATTTGCTGTGGAATCGAGCGTGACTCCGGAGCTGCCCGGATCTTAAATGTCTGAAATCTTTAATACTGTTCACTGGTAGCAGGATTTTACTGGGCCATCTTGCCATTTAATCACCAATTAACTACTGTAAACTGTTATCTTTGGGAAGACACACCTTTGAACGCTATCGTGGATCAGCAGCGAGTGACAAAAGGTGATAAAACCAGGTCACCAGAACTCACTGTGACTCTCACTCATTCTCAGCAGTGCTGGGGAAGGTACTTTTAAAAGTAATGCAATATAATGTTGCGTTACTTTTTCTCACCTGGGCTGGACTTGCTTGTTTTTTAATAAAGGCTCTTTCACACCAACCGTGAACTGAATAAGCCTCAGGCTGAAAGAAATGCAAATTCACACCTGTGAGTTAGAGGGCAAAAACTTACAAAAAAAACCCCTTTATTAAACCTAAATTAAAGAATATGATGCAGGACAAGACACTTACAACACTTACTTCAGCAATAAAAAATTAAACACAAATGTGATGTTTATCTAAAGTCATGTTTGTTTATTGTTACGGTTGAAGTGGATCAGCAAAGGCATTGGTTTATAAAGTGGTTAAATACATAAAGTATATTTGTGAAATTTAATACATTTAATTATTGCAGGTTTGTGTAGTATTCTGAGATTGTATTTCACTGTTTTTATTAATTTTGAGTAATACTAAATAAATTTTTTTGCAAGTGAGATGGGTAAATGGCTGCTTACATTTATTCTAAAACTACAATAACCATCATGTTTACACAGCGAACACACACACACACACACACACACACACATTCACAATGCTTGTGAACTTACGATTTCTCTTATGCAATACAACACAATTAGAGCTTACGATGCGGACAGAAGAGCTGTCAGTCAATAAATGGGAAAACAAAGTAGCTTGTGTTACTTATTTGAAAAAGTAACTCAGATATTTAAAAGTAATGCGATACTTTACTAGTTACTTGAAAAAGGTGATCTGATTATGTAACTGGAGTTACTTGTAATGCGTTCCCCCAACAGTGGTTCTCATCGTTCTCCATCATCAGCTCGAGCACAAGTATAAACTCAGTGTATGAGAGAATGTAAGTCTGTTGTTGACCTGGGCGATATCGGCTGCTCACAGTGGAAGGGTAGTTGCACTGAACTGATATGATTTATTTTGAAGGTCTGATAAAAACATGATGACTCAACCATTGAGTTTATTATGCTGGGAATATTGTGTGCCGCCCTTCAGTTCAGGGCTGTGATTATATTGATGGGATTATGAATGATGTTGTGTTAAGGTTAGTTGTGTGAGTGTGTTTTTGAGTAAATGTGCGTTCTGTAACACACTGAGGCTGTTACGCAAACGGCATCATAAACTACTGTTTTACTGTCATAAAGCGAGGTGTGTTTATGGCCGTGTGTATCTGCATCTGTGCTCACACTCTTTTATAAGCAGCTTGTTAAAAATCAAATGCAAATGTTATTGAATTAAAGAGCAAACAGCCGCTGCTGGTCTTTACGGACGCGTGAATGAATGTGTGCGAACGCTGATTGTTGCTCAGATCAGATTTTTTGCAGGTTTGATGTTTGATGTTGTCAGCAGTGAGGCGATGTGTGTTTATCTGCTGGTGAAAGGAGTTTGTGCTCATGTCACGTTCTGTCCATCTCAAACTCTGGTACAAAGTCAGAAAACACTGTAGCAAGTCCTGATCAGACACCTCTCAAAGTTCTCCTTTAGTCCATCTCAAATCGCCCAAAAAAGTGTGACCGTTGGTTGCTTGACCATTTTTAATTTTCCTAATTTCTCTTTGTGAGTGATCATTGCAAAAATATTTTAAAAACAATAATATTTAATGAAAACTGGTCAAGCATCCACTACTGAACCCCTGAGATGGACGAAGCCCTTTAAAAGCATCTCAAAGCCCTCGGACACATGGAGTGGTTTTGATTGGCAGAAACTGAAAGAGATCCTTGTCCAAAAGCAACAAGAAAAGTGTCTCTCTGCAGTTACAGCAGCGTTCAGTGTGTGTGTGAACATGAGCTCAGTGTGTGTGTGTGTGTGTGTGTGTGTGTGTGAACATGAGCAGCGTGTCTCGTAACAACAGCAACAGCAGTTTCTAGCACTACAGCGAGAGAACGGATTGGGCTTTAGGGACGAGTGCATGATCCTCTCATGATCCAGTTTCAGCTTTAGTCCGGTCACTGAGTCTCAGCAGGTCCGGATGACCCGATGACACACACTCGCACACGTGTGCAGCAGTGTGTGTGTGATTCTGCTTCATGTCACACGGACCTCATATGTCACGTCTCTTATTGCTGCATGAGCTCATATGATCTGAAACACACGGCAAGATGAGGATTACAAACACTTACGGTTCTGTATCAGTAAAACACAAGCATTTCTTGACAGGCACTGCAGTAAAACACTTCTAAAGCACATGATGATTTCACAGAGAACAGCATAAATGCACAGGATTACATGCATTTCTGGGTTTGGAAGCAGAATGTGTTTCTGACAGACAGACAGGTGTGCATGTATTTGAGACAGGTATGGATGTGAGACAGGTGTGTATGGATGTGAGACAGGTGTGTATGGATGTGAGACAGGCGTTTATGGATGTGAGACAGGTCTGCAGGATGTGAGACAGGTGTGTATGGATGTGAGACAGGTGTGTATGGATGTGAGACAGGCGTTTATGGATGTGAGACAGGTCTGCAGGATGTGAGACAGGTGTGTATGGATGTGAGACAGGTCTGCATGGATGTGAGACAGGTGTGTATGGATGTGAGACAGGTCTGTATGGATGTGAGACAGGTGTGTATGGATGTGAGACAGGTCTGTATGGATATGAGACAGGTGTGTATGGATGTGAGACAGGTCTGCAGGATGTGAGACAGGTCTGTATGGATGTGAGACAGGTGTGTATGGATGTGAGACAGGCGTTTATGGATGTGAGACAGGTCTGCATGATGTGAGACAGGTGTGTATGGATGTGAGACAGGTCTGCATGGATGTGAGACAGGTGTGTATGGATGTGAGACAGGTCTGTATGGATGTGAGACAGGTGTGTATGGATGTGAGACAGGTCTGTATGGATATGAGACTGGTGTGTATGGATGTGAGACAGGTCTGTATGGATATGAGACAGGTGTGTATGGATGTGAGACAGGTCTGTATGGATATGAGACAGGTGTGTATGGATGTGAGACAGGTGTGTATGGATGTGAGACAGGTGTGTATGGATGTGAGACAGGCATTTATGGATGTGAAACAGGTCTGCAGGATGTGAGACAGGTGTGTATGGATGTGAGACAGGTGTGTATGGATGTGAGACAGGTGTTTATGGATGTGAGACAGGTCTGCAGGATGTGAGACAGGTGTGTATGGATGTGAGACAGGTGTGTATGGATGTGAGACAGGCGTTTATGGATGTGAGACAGGTCTACAGGATGTGAGACAGGTGTGTATGGATGTGAGACAGGTCTGCATGGATGTGAGACAGGTGTGTATGGATGTGAGACAGGTCTGTATGGATATGAGACAGGTGTGTATGGATGTGAGACAGGTCTGTATGGATGTGAGACAGGTGTGTATGTATTTGAGACAGGTCTACATGGATGTGAGACAGGTCTGCATGGATGTGAGACAGGTGTGTATGGATGTGAGACAGGTGTGCATGATGTGAGACAGGTCTGTATGGATGTGAGACAGGTGTGTATGGATGTGAGACAGGTCCTAGTCCTCGCTCCTTTCACCTACCCAAAACCCTGACAGTTTGAGTAAGAGTTCCTCAGACTACGAGTGATTAATCAAAGCGGGAAAAGCCAACCATCAGCTGTGGCTGTTTTGCATTTCCTGCTCGGATTGGACATTATTAGCAGTTAATTGGAAAATTGGAACCTTGTTTGGCAAGAACGAGTCGGACAGAGAGTGTGTGTGTGTGTGTGTGTGCGTGTATGTGTTCATCACTGCTGAATACTGGAGCTCAGCCTTTACTCTCAGTGTTCAACGGAGTGTGTGTCTGATTGTAGGAAATGCTGCTGTGTGTGTTTCTATATACGATACCAAGGTTGGACACATCCACTTTTCCAAATTGAGAGCAAACTAGAGTGCAAACATGTCAGCTGAGCATGAGTGTGTGTGTGTGTGTGTGTGTGTGTGTGTGTGTGTGTGGTGATGGTTTCCTCAGGTCAGCCGGTCAGTGTCTGTGTGTGTGTGTGTGTGTGTGTGTGTGTGTGTGTGTGTGTGTGTGTGAATGAGAGCTTGTCCATGCCTGTCTGCAGAACAAACCTCAGGGAGGAAATAGTAGTAAGACCTAAGAACACAGCGGAAAGGCTTGTGGGGTTTTTTATGGAAAAGAGAATTTAAACTTCAAGCATGCGATCACCACATTAAAGTGTGTGTTCTGGATCTGACCGCCGGCATGCGGTTCCTCTGCTTTTCATTAGACCTCACGATTTCTTCAGTTGATTTGGCAAATTAACTTACAAGAGGCAGAACACACCATTCAGACTGGAAACGAGCGTAGCAGCAAATTGCGTTTATCAAAAACACACTCAAGAAGTGTTTACCTTATGTGATCTGATGGAGGGAGGACTGAGGAAGAGCAGCGTAAACCTGTGAACCTGTGAACGGCATCCTTCGCTTTACTCCATCAGAGATCAGTCTGAGCTGATATTCAAGGACACACACACACACACACACACACACACACACACACACACACAGACTCACACATACACACACACACACACACACACACTTGTAACACAGGCTCCTGCTGCTGGAAGCATATGATATTCACGAGAGGCTCATTGACACGAGCAAATCAGACACGTTTGAGTCACTCACAGTAATGCGTTTCTGAATATCCTACTCACAGTCTCAGGAAATGTTGTTTTTATTAATGTCTACTTACCTCTGAGAAGGTATTTGTGCTTTTAATAGGGGTGTGAGCAGTTTATGACACTGACGTGAGCGAGAAATAATTGCTAGAGTGGGACGCTGGTGGCTGTGAGTGGGCAGGTTCTGGGAGGTCCAAATGAGCTGAGAGAGAGAAAGAGAGGGGGAGAGAGAGAGAGAGAGAGAGAGATAGAGGGGGGGAGAGAGAGAGGGGGAGAGAGAGAGAGAGAGAGAGAGAGAGAGGGGGAGAGAGGTAGAGGGGGAGAGAGAGAGAGAGAGAAATAGAGATAGAGGGAGAGAGAGAGAGAGAGAGAGAGAGCATCAGCTAATCCAGTCAAGTCACCGTCCAGTCAAGTCATCCAGTCAAGTCACTGATAAACAGAAAAAAATAACAGAATCAATGCTGAAACTTCATCAAATATGACACAAACTTAGATTCAGTAGTAAAGCAGCTCTACAGAAGAAGAGAGTCATCATTCAGATCAATTCCCTGTTGGTTCAGTTCAGTTCAATAACTGTTACAGAATGTGTCAGTTATGAAACTAAGTGCAATCAGCTATAAGCAGCTCTGCAGAAAACAGTGGCTTCATCAATCGTTCCCCGTTTGCTCTGTTACGACACACTCATTCTCTGCGTCTGAACAGAACCGTCTGGCACACACTGACACACGCAGAGCTGATTTATGGGGCTTCGGCTTTAGGATGTACCAGGGTTTTATTAAACACCTTCTGGAGGCCCGACAGCGGCTGGATCGTCCCGTTTAAGAGTTTCTCCTCAGGTCAGTCAGAACTTCCCTTGACTTCTGGCCAAGCA
>CM040803.1:346749-349249 GCA_022829025.1 Squalius cephalus | reverse complement strand
CCAGTGCGCGCACTCGACATCGGACGTGTTGCAAATCCTTTCATTTTAAATATCCAACGATTTTATGATGCGGGAACAAATAAAAAAATAAAAAATAAAAAAAAAATCGTAAAAGTTCTGTTATCGTGATTGGTGCCGTTGTGTTCTGATCACATCTGGAGCAAGAAACGCGTATTAATAGAAACTCAGTCTGTCTTATAAAGGTCAGCGAAATATTCTTTAACAGCCACAGGCCTAATCAGGTCATTTATCTAAGGTTATGCTCATAAGAATATTTTAATTTCTGCATAAAATGTAGCTTACAGTCAGTCTGACATGTGAAGATCTCACACATGCTGAATTACTGTCCTCCAGAAACACGCAGAGATATGAGATATATAAGAGATAGTTAGAGAGATAAAGCAAGTTTAATATCAGGCCTGATCTGATCGAGGCGCTCAAACTCTTGTGCGCTTAGATTTAATTTCGGCTCGTTTGACAAGATTGTTTCGTGACTTTCTGCCGAATATTATCTGGAGAGATTTTGAACAAGTTAATCACCTTTATTTATACAGCACTTTTTACAGTACTGATTGCTTTAAAGCAGCTTTACAGAGATAACAGGAAAATAATGCAACAGAGTTTGTTTCCTGAAGAAAATAGCGTCACAGTCCAGCTTAAGTAAAGTTCAGTGATGCTTCATTTCTGTTGTAAATAAGTTATCAATTTAGTTAATTTATATATATAGCGTGATGCCATCGTCCAGCTCAGTTCAGTTCTCATATAATGGTGTCAGTGCAGGAGAGCAATAATAATGTTGAATATTAAATGTCCCCAACTAATGAAGACAAAAGACAAAGGCGACAAACACACACACAAAACAAGACAGTCGTAACCTGGTTGTTTAAAAAAGTGTTTTCATGACAACTTGTTTAAATGTGGATACCGAACGGCACATGGAGAAAAAATTGAGAGAGAGAGAGAGAGAAAAAAGCAAGAGCAAGAAATAAATCTGTGGATAATAAAATGATGACCGCGTGAAGCAATGCTCTACATGTGAGAAACCCACAATAATAAATATGCAACTGAAAAATATATTTCTTGCATGTTTTTCCATGCATATTTTGAGTAAGGAAAACTGGGAATAAATGCATGACTTGTTGTTTTGCGTGTGTTTTCCCTCAGGATCTGCTCGAGCGGTTCTGATATGGGCAGTAAGACTCTCCCGGCTCCGGTGCCGCTTCACCCGGCGCTGTTCCTGCAGTTCCCCGCGGGCGCGGATCCCCGGTACGGGCTGAGCTCCGGGCACAGCATGCTCCACCACTGGGCCCTCGGGTACCCGCAGATCCCGGGGCTCCTGGACCCGCGCTTCGCGTTCACCGCGACGCTCCCCTTCGCCGCGCATCTGTTCCCCAAACACGGATCGGTGACGCGCGTCGTGCCCGCGCTGCACAAGGACAGACCGCGATTCGACTTCGCCAACCTCGCGCTCGCGGCCACGCAGGAGGACCCGCCGAAACCGGGAGCAGAGCTGGGAACACTGGGAACACTGGGAAAACTGAGCCCGGACCGCAAGCCCGCGCGCGGGAGACTCCCGTCCAAGAGCAAAAAGGAATTTATTTGCAAGTTTTGCGGGAGACACTTTACAAAGTCCTACAATCTGCTGATCCACGAGCGCACACACACGGACGAGCGACCGTACACCTGCGACATCTGCCACAAGGCCTTCAGGAGACAAGACCACCTGCGGGACCACAGGTGTGTGTGTGTGTGTGAGAGAGAGAGAGAGAGAGAGAGAGAGAGAGAGAGAGAGAGTGTTAGAGTGTGTGTGAGAGAGAGTGTGTGTGAGAGAGAGTGTGTGTGAGTGAGTGTTAGAGTGTGTGAGTGTGAGAGAGAGTGTGTGTGAGAGAGAGAGAGAGAGAGAGAGAGAGAGAGAGAGAGAGAGAGAGAGAGAGAGAGAGAGAGAGAGAGTGTGTGTGTGTATCGGGAGCTGCACTCTGAAAAATAAATGTTCTCTATTGGCATCGACGGTCACATTCAAACTTAAAGGTTCTTTATAGAGGAAAAGGTCCTTCACTGTAAGAAGAGATGGTTGTGTGTGTGTGTGTGTGTGTGTGTGTGTGTGTGTGTGTGTGAGAGAGAGAGAGAGAGAGAGAGAGAGAGAGAGAGAGAGAGAGAGAGAGAGAAAGAAAAGATGGTTGTTTATGAACTGACCCCGGAGACTCTGTGGGAATAAACTTTTAAAACTGTATGTCCAAGAGCGTGCATGTGAGCTGATGCGCGCACTCGCAGATGTTAGTTATGAATCAAGCTTTATTTCTACTCTTGCTGCCTTAATTTTTTAAGTACAGTCAACTTGGATGTTTAAGTCATTTCAACTTAAATTACATTAAACTGACTTTAAAAAATGAGTTGATTCTTGTATAACTTACAAATTTTTTTTTGAAAACTGCTTACCTTATTTTGATGAGTTAAAGCAATGTAAAAACATGTTGTCATAATAATTTATTGATCATATAAT
>CM040803.1:329249-339249 GCA_022829025.1 Squalius cephalus | reverse complement strand
GTTTTAATTTAAAAAAAAGATTAAAAAAAAATTAAATCCAGGAAATTTCTCTGGTATTTCTTTCTTTTTGCTGTATTAAAAATGTAACAAACCGAACCGTGACACAAGTGTATCATATCGAACCGTGAATTTTGTGAACAGTTACACCCCTACTGTTTACACAACAGCTGATGCGAGAGTAAGTGTAACATAAAGCAATTTGGCAAACGTGTTAATCTCTTGTTGCATGGGGTTAAACATGAAATTTCTGTTTAATAACAGAATATAACACATTTGTATTGTGTTATATTGAATACAAATGTGAATATATTTGTATATTATATCCCCCCCCCCCCCCCCCGACACTGTCACCTTTTTTACTCTGAGGAGTTTGCAGGTCTGCCGACACTCACGGCCCAACCCGACACACTCACGACCCGACACACACTCACGACCCCACACACACTCACGACCCCACACACACTCACGACCCCACACACACACTCACGAGGCCGTCAGGTTTTGATCTTTTATCTGTTGGTATTTGCTTGTGTCCATGATGCCGTGTGTCTGAAGAAGTAGTCCAGGACCTCCAACAAAACAATAGGCCCAAACATTAGAGATCCAGCGGTGTGTTTAACCGTGGACATGGGGAACTTTATATCCCGGTGTGTTTAACCGTGGACATGGGGAACTTTATATCCCGGTGTGTTTAACCGTGGACATGGGGAACTTTATATCCCGGTGTGTTTAACCGTGGACATGGGGAACTTTATATCCCGGTGTGTTTAACCGTGGACATGGGGAACTTTATATCCCGGTGTGTTTAACCGTGGACATGGGGAACTTTATATCCCGGTGTGTTTAACCGTGGACATCGGGAACTTTATATCCCGGTGTGTTTAACCGTGGACATCGGGAACTTTATATCCCGGTGTGTTTAACCGTGGACAACGGGAACTTTATATCCCGGTGTGTTTAACCGTGGACATCGGGAACTTTATATCCCGGTGTGTTTAACCGTGGACATCGGGAACTTTATATCCCGGTGTGTTTAACCGTGGACATCGGGAACTTTATATCCCGGTGTGTTTAACCGTGGACATCGGGAACTTTATATCCCGGTGTGTTTAACCGCGGACATGGGGAACTTTATATCCCGGTGTGTTTAACCGTGGACATCGGGAACTTTATATCCCGGTGTGTTTAACCGTGGACATCGGGAACTTTATATCCCGGTGTGTTTAACCGTGGACATCGGGAACTTTATATCCCGGTGTGTTTAACCGTGGACATCGGGAACTTTATATCCCGGTGTGTTTAACCGTGGACATGGGGAACTTTATATCCCGGTGTGTTTAACCGTGGACATCGGGAACTTTATATCCCGGTGTGTTTAACCGTGGACATCGGGAACTTTATATCCCGGTGTGTTTAACCGTGGACATCGGGAACTTTATATCCCGGTGTGTTTAACCGTGGACATCGGGAACTTTATATCCCGGTGTGTTTAACCGCGGACATGGGGAACTTTATATCCCGGTGTGTTTAACCGTGGACATCGGGAACTTTATATCCCGGTGTGTTTAACCGTGGACATCGGGAACTTTATATCCCGGTGTGTTTAACCGTGGACATCGGGAACTTTATATCCCGGTGTGTTTAACCGTGGACATCGGGAACTTTATATCCCGGTGTGTTTAACCGCGGACATCGGGAACTTTATATCCCGGTGTGTTTAACCGTGGACATCGGGAACTTTATATCCCGGTGTGTTTAACCGTGGACATCGGGAACTTTATATCCCGGTGTGTTTAACCGCGGACATCGGGAACTTTATATCCCGGTGTGTTTAACCGTGGACATCGGGAACTTTATATCCCGGTGTGTTTAACCGCGGACATCGGGAACTTTATATCCCGGTGTGTTTAACCGCGGACATCGGGAACTTTATATCCCGGTGTGTTTAACCGTGGACATCGGGAACTTTATATCCCGGTGTGTTTAACCGCGGACATCGGGAACTTTATATCCCGGTGTGTTTAACCGTGGACATCGGGAACTTTATATCCCGGTGTGTTTAACCGTGGACATCGGGAACTTTATATCCCGGTGTGTTTAACCGCGGACATCGGGAACTTTATATCCCGGTGTGTTTAACCGTGGACAACGGGAACTTTATATCCTGGTGTGTTTAACCGTGGACATCGGGAACTTTATATCCCGGTGTGTTTAACCGCGGACATCGGGAACTTTATATCCCGGTGTGTTTAACCGTGGACATCGGGAACTTTATATCCCGGTGTGTTTAACCGCGGACATCGGGAACTTTATATCCCGGTGTGTTTAACCGCGGACATCGGGAACTTTATATCCCGGTGTGTTTAACCGTGGACATCGGGAACTTTATATCCCGGTGTGTTTAACCGTGGACATCGGGAACTTTATATCCCGGTGTGTTTAACCGCGGACATCGGGAACTTTATATCCCGGTGTGTTTAACCGTGGACATCGGGAACTTTATATCCCGGTGTGTTTAACCGTGGACATCGGGAACTTTATATCCCGGTGTGTTTAACCGCGGACATCGGGAACTTTATATCCCGGTGTGTTTAACCGTGGACATCGGGAACTTTATATCCCGGTGTGTTTAACCGTGGACATCGGGAACTTTATATCCTGGTGTGTTTAACCGTAGACATCGGGAACTTTATATCCCGGTGTGTTTAACCGTGGACAACGGGAACTTTATATCCCGGTGTGTTTAACCGCGGACATCGGGAACTTTATATCCCGGTGTGTTTAACCGTGGACATCGGGAACTTTATATCCCGGTGTGTTTAACCGTGGACATCGGGAACTTTATATCCCGGTGTGTTTAACCGTGGACAACGGGAACTTTATATCCCGGTGTGTTTAACCGTGGACATCGGGAACTTTACATCCCATCTGGTGTGTTTGCTGTCCCGTTTGAAGATCCAGTCGTGTCTGACAGCTGAACATGCTGGAGTTTCTGGATGAGCGAGGAGGATTGTTCTTGAAACCCTCCCAAACAACATGTGCTGATGTAGGGTTTTATGCTCTCTGACCCCGAGACTCACTGATCTCTGCGATTCTCCATCTGTGATCCTCGGAGAGACTTTGTTCACTCAAACTCTTGCATAAGGACGATATAAACACACGTCCTCTTCCTGGCAGATTCACAACATCTTTAGTTGATTGGAGCTCCTTAAGTGGATTATCTTTAATACTTTTAGATTTACAGGCACACAAACTTTGGAAGAACAATATGTATGGCACTCAGACAGGAAAGTTCCATGCAGTTGAGCAGATAGAAAAAAACGAAATACATTTCTAGCTTCAACATTAATTGTTTACTTTAAAACAGTAACTTTTTAAATGAAAAAAAGTATTAGCTGTGTGCAAAGTGACCCACGTTTGGTTTTTGACCACTGAAAATGTGAATTTACTCACGGGGTCACATTAAGATCTCCATATCTCTGGGGTTGAACCATTTAAAGCCTTTAAAATTACAATAATAAAAGGAAAGTTTGTTAAGAACTAGAATCTAAAAGGATATTAAGATATATTTAATACTTCTTGAGTTACAGGCATGCAAACCTGGGGCAAAAAAAAGTGCTTTTTCCAATTTTTTAACTTTCAATGTTGGCATATAATGAAACGAAGATGGCTAAAGTCATCAGATTTGACTAATAGATCTACTAATATCTGTGAAAAAATAAAATAATGATGCTGTCATCTTTCTGAAGTCATTTTGACCCCCTCTACAAAACAGTGGATTACTCAGTAAATGTACATCCATGACATTTCATATTTTGGCTTTTTATCTCTATTGATGTTTGTCTTTCTACAGAAGAAATATGAAAGAAATATTTTTCTCTGGCTGATTTGACAGGGAATGATGTTCTGATCCGTTTCCTTCGATGGCGAGGCGTGAGGAAAATAATGTGCAACGCTTTAGAGAAGTTCTCTGGCAGTCGCTGTCTGTTTACAGAAGCTGCAGTTCTGCCTCCCTTGATTACTATTGATAGTTCAAACAAGCGTATGTAGTGATTTTTATCTGTTTGGAAAGAAATCATAATCATAATTCAGTTTTCTATCCCTGACATGTAATATAAATCTATCTCACACCATTCGCATCATGAGCTTCAGAGACCTGAACACTGAGCAGCTTATGAAAATAACATGATATGACATAAGTGTCAGCGTAGAGTTTCTTCAGAGCTTCCCTCTCGTCTGCTGACACTCGGATGCAGGAACACCAGATTTGCTTTGCTTTCTTATTTGGGCAACACTGAGCTTTTGCAGTTGTGATATCTGGAAGGGATCACTGTGTCATGTTGTGAGAATGTTTGGCTCTCAGACTTTGATGCAGGATATTATTAGAAGCAGCTTTCCTTGTCCCAAGCGGGAGTTAAACTTTCCTCAGAGATCTTCTGTGAAAGCGACTGGAATCCTGACAGACCAGCTCTGGACGCGTTTGAAGCCTGTAAATTCGTTACTGTAACCAGGGTTAGACATGAACACTCGCCAAATGCGGGTAAAAATCAACTGTGGCGAGTAACGCTGTCAAATCACGAGCCAATTTGATGTGTTACTGATTATGTTTACTCACTTTGCTGGAGAAGTTTGTGTAAACCAAATCTGTGCAGATTTAGCGCAAATACTCGTGAGTCATCATATATTAAATACAGTGTATTGCGTTAAATCTGCTCATATCTGGCTTACTTGAACACACACAGGTGATGAGGATGAAAGAGGAAGGGAGGAGATGCTGGATAATAGGATTTCTTTTGAATAAGAAATCCACATTTGATATATATTAATATGCAAAGCTTTGACATAGTTAATCTGGTTCATTTCTTTCATTTTTCTTTTTCTTTTTTTTTTGGCTAGTAGAAGTTCTGAGTTGCCGGTAACTTAAAAATATAGTAGCCAAATTGACCGGTGAGTGAAAAAGTAAAGTGAAAAAAGCATTTGTAAACCACGCCTCAAATACGAGAAAATGAACATGTGGTTCCCAGACCACGTCTCAATGAGACGAGGTCTGACGTTAGCCAGGCTAGTTTTGACTGACAGATGGTGTGTGTTTGCAGGAGCTCAAGCTGCCTTTCATGTTCCTGAGCGGCCACATCCACGAGCTGCGCATCCATGTGCCCTGGACCAAACTGAGCTCAGAGCCCGTGGTCATCACCATCAACACCATGGAGTGCATCCTCAAGCTTCGGGACGGAGCCGCGGTCAGTGTCTGAGATACACATGAGACACACATGAGATACACACTTGAACACACAAGACACACATGAGATACACACTAGACACACACGAGATAGACACGAGACACACACGAGACACACACGAGACACACATGAGACACACATGAGACACACATGAGATAGACATGAGATAGACACGAGACACACACGAGACACACACGAGACACACACGAGATAGACATGAGATAGACATGAGATAGACATGAGATAGACACGAGACACACACGAGACACACACGAGACACACATGAGATAGACACGAGATACACACGAGACACACACGAGATACACACGAGATACACACGAGACACACACGAGACACACACGAGACACACACGAGACACACATGAGACACACATGAGACACACATGAGACACACATGAGACACACATGAGATAGACTTGAGACAGACATGAGATAGACACGAGACACACACGATACACACACGAGACACACACGAGACACACACGAGATAGACATGAGATACACACGAGACACACATGAGACACATGAGATAGACATGAGACACACACAAGACACACATGATAGACATGAGATACACACGAGACACACACGAGACACACATGAGATACACACGAGATGGAGACACACGAGATACACATGAGACACACATGATAGACATGAGATAGACACGAGATACACACGAGACACATGAGATACACACGAGATGGACATGAGATGGACACGAGATGGACATGAGATGGACAGGAGATGACACGAGATGACACGAGATGACACGAGATGCACACGAGATACACATGAGATACACATGAGATACACATGAGATACACATGAGATACACATGAGATACGAGATACACACGAGATACACATGAGACAGACATGAGATACACATGAGATACGAGATGGACAAGAGATGGACAAGAGATGGACAAGAGATGGACAAGAGATGGACAAGAGATGGACAAGAGATGGACACGAGATGGACACGAGATACACATGAGATAGACATGAGATAGACATGAAATACACATGAGACACATGAGATACACACGAGATACACACGAGATGCACACGAGATACACACGAGATAGACATGAGATACACACGAGACACACACGAGATAGACATGAGATACACATGAGATGGACACGAGATGGACATGAGATGGACACGAGATGCACACAAGATACACATGAGACACATGAGATGCACACGAGATACACATTGGACACATGAGATACACATGAGACACATGAGATGCACACGAGATACACATTGGACACATGAGATACACATGAGATGCACACGAGATACACATGAGACACATGAGATACACATGAGATACGAGATACACACGAGATACACATGAGACAGACATGATATACACATGAGATACGAGATACACACGAGATGGACACGAGACACACACGAGATGGAGACACACATGAGATACACATGAGATACACATGAGACACACATGATAGACATGAGATACACACGAGACACACACGAGATAGACATGAGATACACATGAGATAGACACGAGATGGACACGAGATGGACATGAGATGGACACGAGATGCACACGAGATACACATGAGACACACATGAGACACTTGAGATGCACACGAGATACACATTGGACACATGAGATACACATGAGACACATGAGATGCACACGAGATACACATGAGACACATGAGATACACATGAGATACGAGATACAAACGAGATACACATGAGACAGACATGAGATACACATGAGATACGAGATACACACGAGATGGACACGAGACACACGAGATGGAGACACACATGAGATACACATGAGATACACATGAGACACACATGAGACACATGATAGACATGAGATAGACACGAGATACACACGAGACACACACGAGACACACATGAGATACACACGAGATACACATGAGACAGACATGAGATACACATGAGATACGAGATACACACGAGATGGACACGAGACACACACGAGATAGACATGAGATGGACACGAGATGGACATGAGATGGACACGAGATGCACACGAGATACACATGAGACACATGAGATGCACACGAGATACACATTGGACACATGAGATACACATGAGACACATGAGATGCACACGAGATACACATTGGACACATGAGATACACATGAGACACATGAGATGCACACGAGATACACATGAGACACATGAGATACACATGAGATACGAGATACACACGAGATACACATGAGACAGACATGAGATACACATGAGATACGAGATACACACGAGATGGACAAGAGATGGACACGAGATAGACATGAGATAGACATGACACACGAGATACACATGAGATACACGTGAGATAGATATGAGATACACACGAGATGCACATGAGATGCACACGAGACACACACGAGATACACACGAGATACACACGAGACACACACGAGACAGACATGAGATGCACTTGAGATACACACGAGATACACATGAGATAGACGTGATAGACATGAGATAGACACGAGATACACACGAGATTAGACACAAGGTAGACATGAGATGCACACGAGACACACACGAGATAGACGAGATACACATGAGATGCATGCAAGATGCACACGAGATAGACGAGATACACATGAGATGCACATGAGACACACGAGATAGACACGAGATACACATGAGATGCACACGAGATGCACACGAGATAGACATGAGATACACATGAGATACACATGAGATACACATGAGATACACATGAGATGCACACGAAATACACACGAGATGCACACGAAATGCACACGAGATGCACACGAGATGCACACGAGATGCACACGAGATGCACACGAGATGGACACGAGATGGACACGAGATGCACACGAGATAGACACGAGATAGACACGAGATACACACGAGATACACACGAGATACATGAGATGCACATGAGATGCACACGAGATGCACACGAGATGCACACGAGATGCACACGAGATGCACACGAGATGGACACGAGATGGACACGAGATGGACACGAGATGGACACGAGATAGACATGAGATACACATGAGATGCACACGAGATGCACACGCGATACACACGAGATGCACACGAGATGCACACGAGATAGACACGAGATACACATGAGATACACATGAGATGCACATGAGATGCACACGAGATACACATGAGATGCACATGAGATGCACACGAGACACACGAGATAGACACGAGATACACATGAGATGCACACGAGATAGACATGAGATACACATGAGATGCACGCGAGATAGACATGAGATACACATGAGATGCACACGAGATAGACATGAGATACACATGAGATGCACGCGAGATAGACATGAGATGCACATGAGATGCACACGAGATACACACGAGATGCACACGAGATAGACATGAGATGCACACAAGATGCACACGAGATAGACATGAGATGCACATGAGATGCACACGAGATACACACGAGACACACACGAGATAGACACGAGATACACACGAGATGCACACGAGATAGACATGAGATGCACACAAGATGCACGCGAGATGCACACGAGATAGACACGAGATAGACACGAGATACACATGAGTCGCGTAAATCTGGTGTTTTTCACGTGATGTTCGCACAGAAAAGGATGAGATGTGACCGTCTTCCTTTATCTAGAACAGTTGTGGCACCAGAAAAAGGCAAAAAGTGTGTTTTACTGTATGAAATCATTGACATATGTGACCCTGGACCACCAAACCAGTCACAAGTCGCACGGGTATATTTGTGGCAATAGCCAACAATACATTGTATGAGTCAAAATGATCTGTTTTTATTTTATGCCAAAAATCATGAAGATTTTAAGTAAACATTATGTTTCATATCTCCTACCGTAAATATATATAAAACAATTATTTTTGTGAGTGCATGCAGCAAAATCAATGATATAAATGATGTGTAAATGGTATGTATAAATCTCAATTTAAAAAATAGACCCTTGTGACTGGTTTTGTGGTCCAGGGTCACATATTTCTTTTTAGAGTGGCTTTACAGCAGAATCTGAATTTGTCTCGAATTTGATGATTTTTTTTCAAAATTGATTCTGTTATTTCCTGTTTATTTCTGTGAAGCTGCTGTGAAATATAAAGTGCTATAGAAATAAAGCTTGACATGGACGTTGGTAAAGATGTAGAGTGTTCTAGCGGCCTGATGTTGTTCAGAGGAGGTCCAGATGGCCAGTTAGAAACACATTTAGGAGGGAAGTCAATTAGAGCTGATTATAGCGGCTTCTGCAGAATAGATCTGGACCATATGCGTGTTCCACGGCACTAATGTCAGCTACTGCCGTCTGCGCGCTCCTGCCATGTGGGAACCGTGCCGTATATACACTGGGACATTCCCAAACAGGTATTTGTTGCAGATGTGTTTCACAGAGCCGTCCGGTTTAAGAAAGAACTTTTGGAAAATTGCAAATGACGTTGAGACAAATTATGCGCTGGTAAAGCTGAGGCCGGAGAGACCCGAAAGCTGACGCAGAACCACACGCTAGAACCACACGCTAGAACCACACGGCAGAACCACACGGCAGAACTACACGCTAGAACCACACGCTAGAACCACACGGCAGAACCACACGCTAGAACCACATGGCAGAACCACACGGCAGAACCACATGGCAGAACCACACGGCAGAACCACACGGCAGAACCACACGGCAGAACCACACGGCAGAACCACACGGC
>CM040803.1:291749-324249 GCA_022829025.1 Squalius cephalus | reverse complement strand
TGCTTGCAGAGAAAGACTCACCAGAACACAGTTACTGGGTTTCACTTTTCACGTTTTCTGGGTCGGTAGAAGCACTGGACCCGATTATAGCACTAGACCCAACTATGTCCCCTTTAATGTCTGGTGTTTTCCTCGGCCGATGCGTTCGTGCGCAGGAGAGAGTCTGAGAGTGTGTGTGTCAGTGCGCTGGAGTCTGAGAGTGTGTGTGTGAGTGCGCTGGAGTCTGAGAGTGTGTGTGAGTGTGTGTGTGAGTGCACTGGAGTCTGAGAGTGTGTGTGTGAGTGCGCTGGAGTCTGAGAGTGTGTGTGAGTGAGTCTGAGAGCGACTCTTGGCTCGAGTAGCACATAAAGCTGTTGGTTTTTCCAGCTATTTTACGAGTGTAGTTGTGATCCCCACGGGCCGCAGGTGCAGTGGAGCTGAAGAGAGTTTATGGAGAAACGCAGGGAAAGTAAAGACTCCGCTGGATAAATTAGATCCAGAGAGCACTAACAGGGAATGAGTTTATGACTGTGAATGCAGGTGCTACACACACACACAGACCCGCCGCTGACCCGCATGTTTAACACACACCCTCGACCGCACACACTGACGCTCGTGTGACCGACGCTCTCGGGAAATAACGCACCACTGCGGACGATACTGTAAAACACTCGTTTGTTCTTCACCTGATCCTGAGGCTTTGAGTTTGTGGGATTATGATCCAGAGCTCATTAATAAAACACACGCCACTCGCACAGGAAGACAAACATTTGAGTTGGACTACAAGGAAAAAGCATTAAAGTTTTATAAGTTGGAGTGGGACCGCAAGCGCTGTGAATA
Source organism: Squalius cephalus (assembly GCA_022829025.1). Lineage (NCBI taxonomy): Eukaryota > Metazoa > Chordata > Actinopteri > Cypriniformes > Leuciscidae > Squalius > Squalius cephalus. The sequence continues at coordinate 323,430 of CM040803.1, read as the reverse complement.
ATTCCGTCGCTCCTGCGGTGATGACCGCTCCTTGCTGGATGTTTTAATATGTTATTGCTGAAACTCTGGTTTGTAATGTTTTCAGAATTTTGGTACTTTGTTGAGTAATGACCTTAGAGCATGAGCACTGTTCAGCTGGAGCTTCTGGTCACACACACACACACACACACACACTGCACAATTAATAGATTAAATCAGTGAGATTGTGATATGGCTGCTGCAGTTAATCTAATCCTGAAAACTGTTAAGCGCTGTGTTTTTGCAGGTGAGAGAAGCAACAAATCTAGAACATCCCAGTGTAATTAACAGGGAGCCGGCGCTGTGTGAAAGAGTTATGGAGTGTTTGGAGAGCACAGGACTCACACTGAACTCAGGCACTATTATGGGATGTTGTAATCATGTCATGTTGATTGTTTTCTCTGTACAATTTATTAATTCATTCTTTAGAATAAGAGTTTTGTTATTCATACTGCTGACCAAGTGGTGGCGATGCTTCGTTTTTTCAGGATCTTATGCTGCGTTTTTTATGATGCAACAATAAATTCTTTCAAAAGTCTCCATCAGCTGTTTGTGAGAGTTTGAGTTTTCCTTCTGCTGTGTGTCTCTCTGCAGGGTACGTGCAGAGTCTGATTCGCCGAGTGGTGAATAACGTCAATATCGTGGTGAATAACCTGATCCTGAAGTATGTGGAGGATGACATTGTGCTGTCGGTAAACATCACGTCAGCAGAGTGTTACACGGTGGACGAGCTGTGGGACCGAGCCTTCATGGACATCATCTGTGAGTAAAACATGTTCACACGCGTGTTTAACAGCAATAACCATATGATGAAAGAAACACTCTGATCACATTATGAAGGAACACTAGTGTCAGCTTCCTCAAACTCACGTGATCAGTCTGAGTTCAAGCATATACATGAGTGCAGGGTTAGCAAGTGTTAGTTAGTGCTGGGTGAGTTTGTGGGATTGGTTAATGCTGGTTGAGTTGGGGGATTGGTTAATGCTGGGTGAGTTTGGGGGGCTGGTTAGTGCTGGTTGAGTTTGGGCTGTCGGTTAGTGCTGGGTGAGTTTGGGGCTGTTGGTTAGTGCTGGTTGAGTTTTGGACTGTTGGTTAGTGCTGGTTAAGTTTGGGCTGTTGGTTAGTGCTGGTTGAGTTCGGGCTGTCAGTTAGTGCTGGTTGAGTTTTGGGCTGTTGGTTAGTGCTGGTTGAGTTTGGGGGGTTAGTGCTGGTTGATTTTGGGCTGTCGGTTAGTGCTGGTTGAGTTCGGGCTGTCGGTTAGTGCTGGTTGAGTTTGGGGGGTTGGTTAGTGCTGGTTGAGTTCGGGCTGTTGGTTAGTGCTGGTTGAGTTTGGGCTGTTGGTTAGTGCTGGTTGAGTTTGGGCTGTCGGTTAGTGCTGGTTGAGTTTGGGCTGTTGGTTAGTGCTGTTTGAGTTTGGAGGGTTGGTTAGTGCTGGTTGAGTTTTGGACTGTTGGTTAGTGCTGGTTGAGTTTTGGACTGTTGGTTAGTGCTGGTTGAGTTTGGGGGGTTGGTTAGTGCTGGTTAAGTTTGGGCTGTTGGTTAGTGCTGGTTGAGTTTTGGGCTGTTGGTTAGTGCTGGTTGAGTTTGGGGGGTTGGTTAGTGCTGGTTGATTTTGGGCTGTCGGTTAGTGCTGGTTGAGTTCGGGCTGTCGGTTAGTGCTGGTTGAGTTCGGGGGGTTGGTTAGTGCTGGTTGAGTTTGGGCTGTTGGTTAGTGCTGGTTGAGTTTGGGCTGTTGGTTAGTGCTGGTTGAGTTTGGGCTGGTTGAGTTTGGGCTGTCGGTTAGTGCTGGTTGAGATTGGGCTGTTGGTTAGTGCTGTTTGAGTTTGGGGGGTTGGTTAGTGCTGGTTGAGTTTGGGCTGTTGGTTAGTGCTGGTTGAGTTTTGGCTATTGGTTAGTGCTGGTTGAGTTTGGGGGGTTGGTTAGTGCTGGTTGAGTTTGGGCTGTCAGTTAGTGCTGGTTGAGTTTTGGGCTGTTGGTTAGTGCTGGTTGAGTTTGGGCTGTTGGTTAGTGCTGGTTGAGTTTTGGCTGTCAGTTAGTGCTGGTTGAGTTTTGGGCTGTTGGTTAGTGCTAGTTGAGTTTGGGGGGCTGGTTAGTGCTGGTTGAGTTCGGGCAGTCGGTTAATGCTGGTTGAGTTTGGGGGGTTGGTTAGTGCTGGTTGAGTTTGGGCTGTCAGTTAGTGCTGGTTGAGTTTTGGGTTGTTGGTTAGTGCTGGTTGAGTTTGAGGGGTTGGTTAGAGCTGGTTGAGTTTGGGGGGTTGGTTAGTGCTGGTTGAGTTCGGGCTGTCGGTTAGTGCTGGTTGAGTTTGGGTTGTCGGTTGGTGCTGGTTGAGTTTTGGCTGTCGGTTAGTGCTGGTTGAGTTTGGGCTGTCAGTTAGTGGTGGTTGATTTTTGGGGGTTGGTTAGAGCTGGTTGAGTTTGAGCGGTTGGTTAGTGCTGTTTGAGTTAGGGGTGGGAATCTTTTACCATCTCACGATTCGATTCGATTCCGATTCTTGAGGCCACGATTCGATTTAAAATCGATTTTCGATTCAAAAACATTTTCGATTCAAAACAATTCGATTTTATTCATAATGATTTCTAATCAGGTTTCTGATCATGATCTACTCTCATCTGCTTTGCTATACAGAATGACAAACATAATGACAGACATTAAAGTGTCTTTTTCACATTTATTAAGTTCAATTCTCAGGGAAGTGCCTTTTATCAAAAACATTGAAAAAATGTTTTTACTTGGTACTTTTAAAGCAAAGTATTTATGATGACCCATAACGAACTTACTTCCAATACTTCCTATATTAATTTTATTAATAAAACAAATGGAAGTGATTTGGCAAGTCAACTGTAAGGTTACATTTGCCAGCATATGTCCCAACATTGCTGAGAACCAACAGGAAAATAAATGTGTGCTTGTACTAGCAGCATACTTGTAGTAAATTAATACAAACTTCAGCATATTCTGAATCTCTAGCATAGTAGCATTTAATAATAGACTTCTAACCAACATCCTCTTGTTATTTCCAATGAGCAATATAATCCTTCAGACAAAAAAAAACATTTTGCTGTAGCAAATTCACAAACAGTTTTCGTTCAAAAATATAGAATTATGTACCAGAAGCTATCATAACGTATAATGCTTGTGGACTTATGCATATTATGAATAATTAGTAACATTCAAAGTCGCTCTTGACTTATACACAACTAAATAATAAAGAGTTATGACTTGAAATGTTTGCTGTATACCACAATCAAAAACAGCTTATACAAAGAAAGTGAATGAACATCTGCAGAGAGTAACTTACAGTCAAAATGTAACTTTTTGTGACTGGCATTGCACATTTGGCGCTCAGCCATCATGCGTCCGTTATGTGCGCGTCTCTGTTATGTGCACGCCACAGACTGTCCGCGCACGTGCACGTCCGCTTCAGAGTTCCGCCTTTTGCGTTCCGTCAATGTTACGTTATTAGAATTTTTTTTTTTTCGAAAATCGATTTTTGACATTTGTGAATCGATTCAGAATCGTCCACGTCCCGAATCGCGATTCATCTAAGAATCGATTTTTTCCCCCACCCCTAGTTTGAGTTCGGGCTGTCGGTTAGTGCTGGTTGAGTTTGGGGGATCGATTAGTGCTGGTTGAGTTTGGGGGGTTGGTTAGTGCTGGTTGAGTTTGGGGGGTTGGTTAGTGCTGGTTGAGTTCGGGCTGTCGGTTAGTGCTGGTTGAGTTTTGGCTGTCGGTTAGTGCTGGTTGAGTTTGGGGGGTTGGTTAGTGCTGGTTGAGTTCGGGCTGTCGGTTATTGCTGGTTGAGTTCGGGCTGTCGGTTAGTGCTGGTTGAGTTTGGGCTGTCAGTTAGTGCTGGTTGAGTTTGGGCTGTCAGTTAGTGCTGGTTGAGTTTGGGCTGTCAGTTAGTGCTGCTTGAGTTTGGGCTGTCAGTTAGTGCTGGTTGAGTTTGGGCTGTCAGTTAGTGCTGGTTGAGTTTGGGGGGTTGGTTAGAGCTGGTTGAGTTTGAGCGGTTGGTTAGTGCTGGTTGAGTTTGGGGGGTCGGTTAGTGCTGGTTGAGTTCGGGCTGTCGGTTAGTGCTGGTTGAGTTTGGGCTGTCAGTTAGTGCTGGTTGAGTTTTGGCTGTCGGTTAGTGCTGGTTGAGTTTGGGGGGTTGGTTAGAGCTGGTTGAGTTTGAGCGATTGGTTAGTGCTGGTTGAGTTTGGGCTGTTGGTTAGTGCTGGTTGAGTTTGGGGGGTTGGTTAGTGCTGGTTGAGTTTGGGCTGTTGGTTAGTGCTGGTTGAGTTTGGGCTGTCAGTTAGTGCTGGTTGAGTTTTGGGCTGTTGGTTAGTGCTGGTTGAGTTTGGGGGGCTGGTTAGTTCTGGTTGAGTTTGGGCTGTTGGTTAGTGCTGGGTGAGTTTGGGGGGTTGGTTAGTGCTGGTTGAGTTTGGGCTGTCGGTTAGTGCTGGTTGAGTTCGGGCTGTCGGTTAGTGCTGGTTGAGTTTGGGCTGTTGGTTAGTGCTGGTTGAGTTTGGAGGGTTGGTTAGTGCTGGTTGAGTTTGGGCTGTTGGTTAGTGCTGGGTGAGTTTGGGGGGTTGGTTAGTGCTGGTTAAGTTTGGGCTGTCGGTTAATGCTGGTTGAGTTCGGGCTGTCGGTTAGTGCTGGTTGAGTTTGGGGGGTTGGTTTGTGCTGGTTGAGTTCGGGCTGTTGGTTAGTGCTGGTTGAGTTTGGGGGGTTGGTTAGTGCTGGTTGAGTTTGGGCTGTTGGTTAGTGCTGGTTGAGTTTGGGCTGTTGGTTAGTGCTGGTTGAGTTTGGGCTGTCAGTTAGTGCTGGTTGAGTTTTGGGCTGTTGGTTAGTGCTGGTTGAGTTTGGGGGGCTGGTTGAGTTCGGGCAGTCGGTTAATGCTATTTGAGTTTGGGGGTTTGGTTAGTGCTGGTTGAGTTTGGGCTGTCAGTTAGTGCTGGTTGAGTTTGGGAGGTTGGTTAATGCTGTTTGAGTTTGGGGGGTTGGTTAGTGCTGGTTGAGTTTGGGCTGTCAGTTAGTGCTGGTTGAGTTTGGGGGGTTGGTTAGTGCTGGTTGAGTTCGGGCTGTCGGTTAGTGCTGGTTGAGTTTTGGCTGTCGGTTAGTGCTGGTTGAGTTTGGGGGATTGGTTAGTGCTGGTTGAGTTCGGGCTGTCGGTTATTGCTGGTTGAGTTCGGGCTGTCGGTTAGTGCTGGTTGAGTTTGGGCTGTCAGTTAGTGCTGGTTGAGTTTTGGCTGTCAGTTAGTGCTGGTTGAGTTTGGGGGGTTGGTTAGAGCTGGTTGAGTTTGAGTGGTTGGTTAGTGCTGGTTGAGTTTGAGTGGTTGGTTAGTGCTGGTTGAGTTCGGGCTGTCGGTTAGTGCTGGTTGAGTTTGGGGGATCGATTAGTGCTGGTTGAGTTTGGGGGGTTGGTTAGTGCTGGTTGAGTTTGGGGGGTTGGTTAGTGCTGGTTGAGTTCGGGCTGTCGGTTAGTGCTGGTTGAGTTTGGGCTGTCAGTTAGTGCTGGTTGAGTTTTGGCTGTCGGTTAGTTCTGGTTGAGTTCGGGCTGTCGGTTAGTGCTGGTTGAGTTTGGGGGGTCGGTTAGTGCTGGGTGAGTTTGGGGGGTTGGTTTGTGCTGGTTGAGTTCGGGCTGTCGGTTAGTGCTGGTTGAGTTTTGGCTGTCGGTTAGTGCTAGTTGAGTTTGGGGGGGTTGGTTAGAGCTGGTTGAGTTTGAGCGATTGGTTAGTGCTGGTTGAGTTTGGGCTGTTGGTTAGTGCTGGTTGAGTTTGGGGGGTTGGTTAGTGCTGGTTGAGTTTGGGCTGTTGGTTAGTGCTGGTTGAGTTTTGGCTGTCAGTTAGTGCTAGTTGAGTTTGGGGGGTTGGTTAGAGCTGGTTGAGTTTGAGCGATTGGTTAGTGCTGGTTGAGTTTGGGCTGTTGGTTAGTGCTGGTTGAGTTTGGGGGGTTGGTTAGTGCTGGTTGAGTTTTGGCTGTCAGTTAGTGCTAGTTGAGTTTGGGGGGTTGGTTAGAGCTGGTTGAGTTTGAGCGATTGGTTAGTGCTGGTTGAGTTTGGGCTGTTGGTTAGTGCTGGTTGAGTTTGGGGGGTTGGTTAGTGCTGGTTGAGTTTGGGCTGTTGGTTAGTGCTGGTTGAGTTTTGGCTATCGGTTAGTGCTGGGTGAGTTTGGGGGGTTGGTTAGTGTTTGGGTGAGTTTGAGGGGCTGGTTAGTGCTGGGTGAGTTCGGGCTGTCGGTTAGTGCTGGTTGAGTTTGGGGGATTGGTTATGCTGGGTGAGTTTGGGGGATTGGTTAATACTGGGTGAGTTTGGGGGTTGGTTAGTGTTTGGGTGAGTTTGGGGGGTTGAGTTTGGGATGTCGGTTAGTGCTGGGTGAGTTTTGGACTGTTGGTTAGTGTTTAGGTGAGTTTGGGGGATTGGTTAGTGCTGGGTGAGTTTAGGGTGTTTTAATGGGTTAGTGTTGGGCTGTTTGTGGTGTTGTAGGGCTGGTTGGGTCTGGATGGAATTGGATCAGGCATGCTGGTTTTTTTAGGATTTTAGGGCTTTAGTTTAGTTCTGCTTTATAAACTTGCCTTTGAATTCCAGAAATGAAATACATGTGAAGGAATGGCGATAATTTCAATTTCATTATTTCAACAAACTTTAATGTTTAACATTTTCAAAACTCCTCTTAAACCTGATGAACTGCTGACACTCAACATTTACTGTCTTACACTCTCTCTCTCTCTCTCTCTCTCTCTCTCTCTCTCTGTCTCTCTGTCTGTCTGTCTCTCTCTCTCTGTCTCTCTGTCTGTCTCTCTCTCTCTCTCTCTCTCTCTCTCTCTCTCTCTCTCTGTCTCTCTGTCTCTCTGTCTCTTTCTCTCTCTTTCTCTCTCTGTAGCTCCTGAACTGGTCCTGAGGAAGGTTATCAATTTTTCTGACTGCACCGTGTGTTTGGATAAACGTAATGCGAGTGGGAAGATCGAGTTTTATCAGGACCCTCTGCTCTACAAATGTTCCTTCAGAACTCGTCTTCATTTCACCTACGACAACATCAATGCCAAAATCCCTGCCGTCATTAAAGTAAGAGAGTGTATCTGTGGTGTGTCAGGATGGCGTTTGCGTTCACCTCGTGCGTCACTGTTGTTTCCGTGTGTGTGTGTGTTAAGGTTCACACGATGGTGGAGAGTCTGAAACTCTCTCTGACGGACCAGCAGCTGCCCATGTTCATCCGGCTGATGGAGTTGGGTGTTGCGCTGTATTACGGAGAGATGGGTGTCCATCGAGAGGGCGAGAGAGAAGAGAGTGGCTCACTTCGAGAGAGTGTCTCCGGTGAGTGAGACGAGCACTGCTCAGCATTTCTCATTCAGTTTGTGTTGATGTGTTTCTGAGGCTATAGAAACACACATATCAACTCAATCCAGTGCATCTCTTTGAATGACATGAACTGAGCGTCTGTCTCTGTGTTTCTCTCCACCTGTTCATGTGAATGTGGGTTTGCATCATTGATCCTGTTATTTTCGTGTTTATTACTGTGAAGCTGCTTAAAAACAGTCTTTACAAAGTGCTATAGAAATAAAGCTGACATGACTTGACTTTAGGTCTCAAAACAAAGAGAAACAAAGACTGAGTGAGAGATTTCGGCTAATTAAAGATGACATATTATGCCTTTTTTCACTGGTGTCCCCAGAATGTGTCTGTGAAATTTCAGCTCAAAATACCAGATCATTTATTATAGCTTGTCAAATTTGCCCCTTTTTGGGTGAGAGCAGAAACGCTCAGTTTTTGTGTGTCGCTTTAAATGCAAATGAGCTTTAGCTCCACCTCCTTTCAGAAGAGGGCGGAGCCTTTACACGAGCTTCAGAAACTCCGGCAATAACAGAACAGGCCAATCTCCCTCATCCAGAATCCCAGAATAACCAGTAGCGAGTGCAGCCTTACGGAGAGACTCAGGAAGAGCTTCTGAATGTTAGTGGACACATTTCTGTAGTTGTTGTGGAGTTACACTGATCATCTCATCATCATGTTTCACTTCTCCACAAGTGTCCACAGTTCCTGAGGTCTTTATAAGACAGCGGTGACATGTTCTGGTCAATAGTGTTCAGTGCTCGTCTGTGCTCAACCACAGAACAGTTTCAGGCTCTGCTGGATCTTCATCATTGCGTTAGAACTGGTCTCTGTTGTCGCTCGTGGAACCAAATGTCGGCTGGTGTGTGTAAACGTGCAGATTAAGGGCCGGTAATATTATAATAAGATCCTCTTCATACGTCAGAAGGAGAGCGAAATCTGATCGGCTGATTTTATAACATGCTTGCAGAGAAAGACTCACCAGAACACAGTTACTGGGTTTCACTTTTCATGTTTTCTGTTTCGGTAGAAGCACTGGACCCGATTACAGACCCGAAAGTCAGATTTTCATGATATGTCCCCTTTAAAACATGTCAGGAGCTTGTGAGAAGCGTCTGGTTCCAGTCTGATTCTCACTGTCTCCTGCAGATCTGATGGACGCCTCCGAAGCGTCTCTGACGGGTCAGTACTATCAGGGCGAGGATGAAGATCAGGGCTGGATGTCGTGGGCCTGGTCCTTCGTCCCGGCCATCGTGAGTGCAGAGGATGAGGAGGGTGAGAGCGAGTCTGGCTTCTACACGGAGTCCACGGAGGCGGGTTCTGCCCGGCCCCTGCACAAGTCCCCCAGAGACCCTGTAGTGTCTGTCGGCTTCTACTGCACTAAAGCCTCACTCACCTTTAAGGTGAGAGAAACACTCAGAAATTACTCCGAAATAGCTGTAGTTCTCATGATAAAAGAAAGGATTCTTAAATGAGTAGTTCAGTTTAAAATGAAAATTACCTAATGACTTTCTTCTTTCAGCGAAAGAAAGAGTTATGTTAAAAAATATCCTGGCTCTTTCAAGCTTTATTATGGCAGTGGATTGCAACCAACAGATTGAAGCTCAAAAAAGTGCATCTATCCATGATAAAAGTGCATCAGTCCATCATAAAAGTGCATCTGTCCATCATATAAGTGCATCTGTCCATCATATAAGTCCATCTATCATCATAAAAGTGCATCTATCCATCATAAAAGTGCATCTGTCCATCATATAAGTGCATCTATCATCATAAAAGTGCATCTATCCATCATATAAGTGCATCTATCATCATAAAAGTGCATCTATCATCATAAAAGTGCATCTATCCATCATAAAAGTGCATCTGTCCATAATATAAGTGCATCTATCATCATAAAAGTGCATCTATCCATCATAAAAGTGCATCTGTCCATCATATAAGTGCATCTATCATCATAAAAGTGCATCTATCCATCATATAAGTGCATCTGTCCATCATATAAGTGCATCTATCATCATAAAAGTGCATCTATCCATCATATAAGTGCATCTATCATCATAAAAGTGCATCTATCATCATAAAAGTGCATCTATCCATCATAAAAGTGCATCTGTCCATAATATAAGTGCATCTATCATCATAAAAGTGCATCTATCCATCATAAAAGTGCATCTGTCCATCATATAAGTGCATCTATCATCATAAAAGTGCATCTATCCATCATATAAGTGCATCTATCATCATAAAAGTGCATCTATCATCATAAGTGCATCTATCCATCATAAAAGTGCATCTGTCCATCATATAAGTGCATCTATCATCATAAAAGTGCATCCATCCATCATAAAAGTGCATCTATTCATCATAAAAGTGCATCTATCCATCATAAAAGTGCATCTATCATCATAAGTGCATCTATCCATCATAAAAGTGCATCTATCATCATAAAAGTGTGTCTATCCATCATAAAAGTGCATCCGTCCATCATATAAGTGCATCTATCATCATAAAAGTGCATCCATCCATCATAAAAGTGCATCTATTCATCATAAAAGTGCATCTATCCATCATAAAAGTGCATCTATCATCATAAGTGCATCTATCCATCATAAAAGTGCATCTATCATCATAAAGGTGCATCTATCATCATAAAAGTGCATCTATCCATCATATAAGTGCATCTATCATCATAAAAGTGCATCCATCCATCATAAAAGTGCATCCGTCCATCATAAAAGTGCATCTATCATCATAAAAGTGCATCTATCATCATAAAAGTGTGTCTATCCATCATATAAGTGCATCTATCATCATAAAAGTGCATCTATCCATCATATAAGTGCATCTATCATCATAAAAGTGCATCTATCATCATAAAAGTGCATCCATCCATCATAAAAGTGCATCCGTCCATCATAAAAGTGCATCTATCATCATAAAAGTGCATCTATCATCATAAAAGTGCATCTATCCATCATATAAGTGCATCTATCATCATAAAAGTGCATCTATCCATCATATAAGTGCATCCATCCATCATAAAAGTGCATCCGTCCATCATAAAAGTGCATCTATCATCATAAAAGTGCATCTATCATCATAAAAGTGCATCTATCCATCATATAAGTGCATCTATCATCATAAAAGTGCATCTATCCATCATATAAGTGCATCTATCATCATAAAAGTGCATCTATCATCATAAAAGTGCATCTATCATCATAAAAGTGCATCTATCCATCATAAAAGTGCATCTGTCCATAATATAAGTGCATCTATCATCATAAAAGTGCATCTATCCATCATAAAAGTGCATCTGTCCATCATAAAAGTGCATCTATCATCATAAAAGTGCATCTATCCATCATATAAGTGCATCTATCCATCATAAAAGTGCATCCGTCCATCATAAAAGTGCATCTATTCATCATAAAAGTGCATCTATCCATCATAAAAGTTCATCCGTCCATCATAAAAGTGCATCTGTCATCATAAAAGTGCATCTATCATCATAAAAGTGCATCTGTCCATCATAAAAGTGCATCTATCCATCATAAAAGTGCCATCCGTCCATCATAAAAGTGCATCTATCCATCATAAAAGTGCATCCGTCCATCATAAAAGTGCATCTATCCATCATAAAAGTGCATCTGTCCATAATATAAGTGCATCTATCATCATAAAAGTGCATCTATCCATCATAAAAGTGCATCTGTCCATCATGTAAGTGCATCTATCATCATAAAAGTGCATCTATCCATCATATAAGTGCATCTATCATCATAAAAGTGCATCTATCATCATAAGTGCATCTATCCATCATAAAAGTGCATCTGTCCATCATATAAGTGCATCTATCATCATAAAAGTGCATCCATCCATCATAAAAGTGCATCTATTCATCATAAAAGTGCATCTATCATCATAAGTGCATCTATCCATCATAAAAGTGCATCTATCATCATAAAGGTGCATCTATCATCATAAGTGCATCTATCCATCATAAAAGTGCATCTATCATCATAAGTGCATCTATCCATCATAAAAGTGCATCTATCATCATAAAGGTGCATCTATCATCATAAAAGTGCATCTATCCATCATATAAGTGCATCTATCATCATAAAAGTGCATCCATCCATCATAAAAGTGCATCCGTCCATCATAAAAGTGCATCTATCATCATAAAAGTGCATCTATCATCATAAATGTGCATCTATCCATCATATAAGTGCATCTATCATCATAAAAGTGCATCTATCCATCATATAAGTGCATCTATCATCATAAAAGTGCATCTATCATCATAAAAGTGCATCTATCCATCATAAAAGTGCATCTGTCCATAATATAAGTGCATCTATCATCATAAAAGTGCATCTATCCATCATAAAAGTACATCTATCCATCATAAAAGTGCATCTATCATCATAAAAGTGCATCTATCCATCATAAAAGTACATCTATCCATCATAAAAGTGCATCTATCATCATAAAAGTGCATCTATCCATCATATAAGTACATCTATCCATCATAAAAGTGCATCTATCATCATAAAAGTGCATCTGTCCATCATAAAAGTGCATCTATCATCATAAAAGTGCATCTATCCATCATAAAAGTGCATCTGTCCATCATAAAAGTGCATCTATCATCATAAAAGTGCATCTATCCATCATATAAGTGCATCTATCCATCATAAAAGTGCATCCGTCCATCATAAAAGTGCATCTATCATCATAAAAGTGCATCTATCCATCATAAAAGTACATCTATCCATCATAAAAGTGCATCTATCATCATAAAAGTGCATCTATCCATCATATAAGTACATCTATCCATCATAAAAGTGCATCTATCATCATAAAAGTGCATCTGTCCATCATAAAAGTGCATCTATCATCATAAAAGTGCATCTATCCATCATAAAAGTGCATCTGTCCATCATAAAAGTGCATCTATCATCATAAAAGTGCATCTATCCATCATATAAGTGCATCTATCCATCATAAAAGTGCATCCGTCCATCATAAAAGTGCATCTATTCATCATAAAAGTGCATCTATCCATCATAAAAGTGCATCTATCCATCATAAAAGTGCATCTGTCCATCATAAAAGTGCATCTGTCCATCATAAAAGTGCATCTGTCATCATAAAAGTGCATCTGTCCATCATAAAAGTGCATCTATCCATCATAAAAGTGCATCCGTCCATCATAAAAGTGCATCTATCCATCATAAAAGTGCATCCGTCCATCATAAAAGTGCATCTGTCCATCATAAAAGTGCATCTATCCATCATAAAAGTGCATCCGTCCATCATAAAAGTGCATCTATCCATCATAAAAGTGCATCTATCCATCATAAAAGTGCATCTGTCATTATAAAAGTGCATCTATTCATCATAAAAGTGCATCTATCCATCATAAAAGTGCATCTGTCATTATAAAAGTGCATCTGTCCATCATAAAAGTGCATCTATCCATCATAAAAGTGCATCTGTCATTATAAAAGTGCATCTATTCATCATAAAAGTGCATCTATCATCATAAAAGTGCATCTGTCCATCATAAAAGTGCATCTATCATCATAAAAGTGCATCTGTCCATCATAAAAGTGCATCTATCCATCATAAAAGTGCATCCGTCCATCATAAAAGTGCATCTATCCATCATAAAAGTGCATCTATCCATCATAAAAGTGCATCTGTCATTATAAAAGTGCATCTATTCATCATAAAAGTGCATCTATCCATCATAAAAGTGCATCTGTCATTATAAAAGTGCATCTGTCCATCATAAAAGTGCATCTATCCATCATAAAAGTGCATCTATCATCATAAAAGTGCATCTGTCATCATAAAAGTGCATCTGTCCATCATAAAAGTGCATCTATCCATCATAAAAGTGCATCTGTCATCATAAAAGTGCATCTATCATCATAAAAGTGCATCTGTCATCATAAAAGTGCATCTATCCATCATAAAAGTGCATCTGTCCATCATAAAAGTGCATCTATCCATCATAAAAGTGCATCTGTCATTATAAAAGTGCATCTATTCATCATAAAAGTGCATCTATCCATCATAAAAGTGCATCTATCATCATAAAAGTGCATCTATCATCATAAAAGTGCATCTGTCATCATAAAAGTGCATCTGTCCATCATAAAAGTGCATCTATCATCATAAAAGTGCATCTGTCATCATAAAAGTGCATCTGTCCATCATAAACGAACTCCACATGACTCCAGGGGTTAATAAAGGCCTTCTGAAGCGAAGTGATGCGTTTGTGTAAGAAAAATATCCATATTTAAAACTTTATAAAGTAAAATTCTAGCTCCCGGCCAAACGAACATACAGATCTGACTTAAGTGTAAAGCACAACTCATGCGAGTAATGCGACGCTGATATTTACGCTACTTCTGACATCATGAGTTGCATAAGTTGCGCTTTAGGCTTAAGTAGACACTGCGTATGTTCGTTTGGCCAGGAGCTAGAATTTTACTTTATAAAGTTTTAAATATGGATATTTTTCTTACACAAACGCATCACTTCGCTTCAGAAGGCCTTTATTAACCCCTGGAGTCATGTGGAGTTCGTTTATGATGGACAGATGCACTTTTATGATGACAGATGCACTTTTATGATGATAGATGCACTTTTATGATGGATAGATGCACTTTTATGATGAATAGATGCACTTTTATAATGACAGATGCACTTTTATGATGGATAGATGCACTTTTATGATGGATAGATTAACTTTTATGATGATAGATGCACTTTTATGATGGACAGATGCACTTTTATGATGGATAGATGCACTTTTATGATGATAGATGCACTTATATTATGGACAGATGCACTTTTATGATGGATAGATGCACTTTTATGATGATAGATGCACTTTTATGATGATAGATGCACTTTTATGATGATAGATGCACTTTTATGATGGATAGATGCACTTTTATGATGGACAGATGCACTTTTATGATGATAGATGCACTTTTATGATGGACAGATGCACTTTTATGATGGATAGATGCACTTTTATGATGATAGATGCACTTTTATGATGATAGATGCACTTTTATGATGGACAGATGCACTTTTATGATGGATAGATGCACTTTTATGATGGACAGATGCACTTTTATGATGATAGATGCACTTTTATGATGGACAGATGCACTTTTATGATGGATAGATGCACTTTTATGATGGACAGATGCACTTTTATGATGGATAGATGCACTTTTATGATGGACAGATGCACTTTTATGATGGACAGATGCACTTTTATGATGGATAGATGCACTTTTATGATGGATAGATGCACTTTTATGATGGATAGATGAACTTTTATGATGATAGATGCACTTTTATGATGGATAGATGCACTTTTATGATGGATAGATGAACTTTTATGATGATAGATGCACTTTTATGATGGACAGATGCACTTTTATGATGGACAGATGCACTTTTATGATGGATAGATGAACTTTTATGATGATAGATGCACTTTTATGATGGACAGATGCACTTTTATGATGGATAGATGCACTTTTATGATGGACAGATGCACTTTTATGATGGATAGATGCACTTTTATGATGGACAGATGCACTTTTATGATGGATAGATGAACTTTTATGATGGACAGATGCACTTTTATGATGGATAGATGCACTTTTATGATGGACAGATGCACTTTTATGATGGATAGATGCACTTTTATGATGGATAGATGCACTTTTATGATGGACAGATGCACTTTTATGATGGATAGATGCACTTTTATGATGGATAGATGCACTTTTTTGAGCTTCCATCTGTTGGTTGCAATCCACTGCCATTATAAAGCTTGAAAGAGCCAGGATATTTTTTAACATAACTCTTTCTTTCATCTGAAAGAAGAAAGTCATATACACCTAGGATGGCTTGAGGGAGAGTGAATCATGGGGTGATGTTCATTTTAAAGTGAACTACTCCTTTAAATCGTGTCTGGTTTTGTCTGTAGCTCACGGAGAGTTGCTCTGAGAGCAGTTACTACAGTCCGCAGAAGCTGAAGTCCCGGGAGGTTCTGAGTGTGGAGCAGGAGGGAATCACAGTGGAGGTGAGAGACACACACACACACACACACACACACACACACACACACACACGAGCACATCGCCTGCTCCAGATCCCCTCATGCGCTCACTGATTGTGTGTGTTTCAGGCTCTGATGATGGGCGAGCCGTTCTTCGACTGTCAGGTAGGAGTCGTGGGTTGTCGCGCCGTGTGTCTGAAGGGCATTATGGGTGTTCGTGATTTTGAAGAGAACATGAACAGAAAAGAGGAGGTTAGTCACACACACTCACACTCAGCCTCAAACCTCTATCCGAATCATGCCATGATGTTGAGTGTGTTTGCGCCGTGATGTTGAGTGTGTGTTTGCGCCGTGATGTTGAGTGTGTGATGTTGAGTGTGTGTTTGCACCGTGATGGTGAGTGTGTGTTTGCGCCACGATGAGTGTGTGTTTGCGCCGTGATGTTGAGTGTGTGTTTGCACCGTGATGGTGAGTGTGTGTTTGCGGCGTGATGAGTGTGTGTTTGCACCGTGATGGTGAGTGTGTGTTTGCGGCGTGATGTTGAGTGTGTGTTTGCGCCGTGATGAGTGTGTGTTTGTGCTGTGATGTTGAGTGTGTGTTTGCGCCGTGATGAGTGTGTGTTTGCGGCGTGATGAGTGTGTGTTTGCGCCGTGATGTTGAGTGTGTGTTTGCGCCGTGATGTTGAGTGTGTGTTTGCGCCGTGATGAGTGTGTGTTTGTGCTGTGATGTTGAGTGTGTGTTTGCGCCGTGATGGTGAGTGTGTGTTTGCGGCGTGATGAGTGTGTGTTTGCACCGTGATGGTGAGTGTGTGTTTGCGCCGTGATGGTGAGTGTGTGTTTGCACCGTGATGTTGAGTGTGTGTTTGCACCGTGATGAGTGTGTGTTTGCGCCACGATGAGTGTGTGTTTGCGCCGTGATGTTGAGTGTGTTTGCGCCGTGATGTTGAGTGTGTGTTTGCACCGTGATGTTGAGTGTGTGTTTGTGCTGTGATGTTGAGTGTGTGTTTGCACCGTGATGAGTGTGTGTTTGCGGCGTGATGGTGAGTGTGTGTTTGCACCGTGATGTTGAGTGTGTGTTTGCACCGTGATGAGTGTGTGTTTGCGGCGTGATGGTGAGTGTGTGTTTGCACCGTGATGTTGAGTGTGTGTTTGCACCGTGATGAGTGTGTGTTTGCGCCGTGATGTTGAGTGTGTGTTTGCGCCGTGATGAGTGTGTTTGTGCTCTGATGTTGAGTGTGTGTTTGCGCCGTGATGAGTGTGTGTTTGTGCTGTGATGTTGAGTGTGTGTTTGCGCCGTGATGAGTGTGTGTTTGTGCTGTGATGTTGAGTGTGTGTTTGCGCCGTGATGGTGAGTGTGTGTTTGCGCCGTGATGAGTGTGTGTTTGTGCTGTGATGTTGAGTGTGTGTTTGCGCCGTGATGAGTGTGTGTTTGCACCGTGATGAGTGTGTGTTTGCGCCACGATGAGTGTGTGTTTGCGCCGTGATGTTGAGTGTGTGTTTGCGCTGCGATGAGTGTGTGTTTGCGCCGTGATGGTGAGTGTGTGTTTGCGCCGTGATGTTGAGTGTGTGTTTGCACCGTGATGTTGAGTGTGTGTTTGTGCTGTGATGTTGAGTGTGTGTTTGCACCGCGATGTTGAGTGTGTGTTTGCACCGTGATGAGTGTGTGTTTGCGGCGTGATGGTGAGTGTGTGTTTGCACCGTGATGTTGAGTGTGTGTTTGCACCGTGATGTTGAGTGTGTGTTTGTGCTGTGATGTTGAGTGTGTGTTTGTGCTGTGATGGTGAGTGTGTGTTTGCGGCGTGATGTTGAGTGTGTGTTTGCACCGTGATGAGTGTGTGTTTGCGCCGTGATGTTGTGTGTGTTTGCGCCGTGATGAGTGTGTGTTTGTGCTGTGATGGTGAGTGTGTGTTTGCGCCGTGATGAGTGTGTGTTTGCACCGTGATGAGTGTGTGTTTGCGCCACGATGAGTGTGTGTTTGCGCCGTGATGTTGAGTGTGTGTTTGCGCCGTGATGTTGAGTGTGTGATGTTGAGTGTGTGTTTGCACCGTGATGGTGAGTGTGTGTTTGCGCCACGATGAGTGTGTGTTTGCGGCGTGATGGTGAGTGTGTGTTTGCGCCACGATGAGTGTGTGTTTGCGGCGTGATGGTGAGTGTGTGTTTGCGCCGTGATGTTGAGTGTGTGTTTGCACCGTGATGTTGAGTGTGTGTTTGTGCTGTGATGGTGAGTGTGTGTTTGCGCCGTGATGAGTGTGTGTTTGCACCGTGATGAGTGTGTGTTTGCGCCACGATGAGTGTGTGTTTGCGCCGTGATGGTGAGTGTGTGTTTGCACCGTGATGGTGAGTGTGTGTTTGCGCCGTGATGTTGAGTGTGTGTTTGCACCGTGATGTTGAGTGTGTGTTTGCACCGTGATGGTGAGTGTGTGTTTGCACCGTGATGGTGAGTGTGTGTTTGCACCGTGATGGTGAGTGTGTGTTTGCGCCGTGATGGTGAGTGTGTGTTTGCACCGTGATGGTGAGTGTGTGTTTGCGCCGTGATGTTGAGTGTGTGTTTGCACCGTGATGTTGAGTGTGTGTTTGTGCTGTGATGGTGAGTGTGTGTTTGCGCCGTGATGAGTGTGTGTTTGCACCGTGATGAGTGTGTGTTTGCGCCACGATGAGTGTGTGTTTGCGCCGTGATGTTGAGTGTGTGTTTGTGCTGTGATGTTGAGTGTGTGTTTGTGCTGTGATGTTGAGTGTGTGTTTGTGCTGTGATGTTGAGTGTGTGTTTGTGCTGTGATGTTGAGTGTGTGTTTGCACCGTGATGTTGAGTGTGTGTTTGCACCGTGATGGTGAGTGTGTGTTTGCGCCGTGATGTTGAGTGTGTGTTTGTGCTGTGATGTTGAGTGTGTGTTTGTGCTGTGATGTTGAGTGTGTGTTTGCACCGTGATGGTGAGTGTGTGTTTGCGCCACGATGAGTGTGTGTTTGCACCGTGATGGTGAGTGTGTGTTTGCGCCACGATGAGTGTGTGTTTGCGGCGTGATGGTGAGTGTGTGTTTGCGCCGTGATGTTGAGTGTGTGTTTGCACCGTGATGTTGAGTGTGTGTTTGTGCTGTGATGTTGAGTGTGTGTTTGCGCCGTGATGAGTGTGTGTTTGTGCTCTGATGTTGAGTGTGTGTTTGCGCCGTGATGAGTGTGTGTTTGTGCTGTGATGTTGAGTGTGTGTTTGCGCCGTGATGGTGAGTGTGTGTTTGCACCGTGATGTTGAGTGTGTGTTTGCGCCGTGATGAGTGTGTGTTTGCGCCGTGATGGTGAGTGTGTGTTTGCGCCGTGATGAGTGTGTGTTTGTGCTGTGATGTTGAGTGTGTGTTTGCGCCGTGATGAGTGTGTGTTTGCACCGTGATGAGTGTGTGTTTGCGCCACGATGAGTGTGTGTTTGCGCCGTGATGTTGAGTGTGTGTTTGCGCTGCGATGAGTGTGTGTTTGCGCCGTGATGTTGAGTGTGTGTTTGCACCGTGATGTTGAGTGTGTGTTTGCGCCGTGATGTTGAGTGTGTGTTTGCGCCACGATGAGTGTGTGTTTGCGCCGTGATGTTGAGTGTGTGTTTGCGCTGCGATGAGTGTGTGTTTGCGCCGTGATGGTGAGTGTGTGTTTGCACCGTGATGTTGAGTGTGTGTTTGCGCCGTGATGAGTGTGTGTTTGCGCCGTGATGGTGAGTGTGTGTTTGCGCCGTGATGAGTGTGTGTTTGTGCTGTGATGTTGAGTGTGTGTTTGCGCCGTGATGAGTGTGTGTTTGCACCGTGATGAGTGTGTGTTTGCGCCACGATGAGTGTGTGTTTGCGCCGTGATGTTGAGTGTGTGTTTGCGCTGCGATGAGTGTGTGTTTGCGCCGTGATGTTGAGTGTGTGTTTGCACCGTGATGTTGAGTGTGTGTTTGTGCTGTGATGTTGAGTGTGTGTTTGCGCCGTGATGAGTGTGTGTTTGTGCTCTGATGTTGAGTGTGTGTTTGCACCGTGATGAGTGTGTGTTTGTGCTGTGATGTTGAGTGTGTGTTTGCGCCGTGATGAGTGTGTAATTGTGCTGTGATGTTGAGTGTGTGTTTGCGCCGTGATGGTGAGTGTGTGTTTGCACCGTGATGTTGAGTGTGTGTTTGCGCCGTGATGTTGAGTGTGTGTTTGCGCCGTGATGGTGAGTGTGTGTTTGCGCCGTGATGAGTGTGTGTTTGTGCTGTGATGTTGAGTGTGTGTTTGCGCCGTGATGTTGAGTGTGTTTTTGCGCCGTGATGGTGAGTGTGTGTTTGCGGCGTGATGTTGAGTGTGTGTTTGCGCCACGATGAGTGTGTGTTTGCGCCGTGATGTTGAGTGTGTGTTTGCACCGTGATGGTGAGTGTGTGTTTGCGGCGTGATGTTGAGTGTGTGTTTGCGCCGTGATGTTGAGTGTGTGTTTGCGCCGTGATGGTGAGTGTGTGTTTGCGCCGTGATGAGTGTGTGTTTGTGCCGTGATGTTGAGTGTGTGTTTGCGCCGTGATGTTGAGTGTGTGTTTGCGCCGTGATGGTGAGTGTGTGTTTGCGGCGTGATGTTGAGTGTGTGTTTGCGCCGTGATGTTGAGTGTGTGTTTGTGCTGTGATGTTGAGTGTGTGTTTGCGCCGTGATGTTGAGTGTGTGTTTGCACCGTGATGTTGAGTGTGTGTTTGCACCGTGATGAGTGTGTGTTTGTGCTGTGATGTTGAGTGTGTGTTTGCACCGTGATGTTGAGTGTGTGTTTGCGCCACGATGAGTGTGTGTTTGCGCCGTGATGTTGAGTGTGTATTTGCACCGTGATGAGTGTGTGTTTGCACCGTGATGAGTGTGTGTTTGCACCGTGATGAGTGTGTGTTTGCGCCACGATGAGTGTGTGTTTGCACCGTGATGAGTGTGTGTTTGCACCGTGATGTTGAGTGTGTGTTTGCACCGTGATGTTGAGTGTGTGTTTGCGGCGTGATGTTGAGTGTGTGTTTGCACCATGATGAGTGTGTGTTTGCGCCGTGATGAGTGTGTGTTTGCACCGCGATGTTGAGTGTGTGTTTGCACCGTGATGAGTGTGTGTTTGCACCGTGATGAGTGTGTGTTTGCACCGCGATGTTGAGTGTGTGTTTGCACCGTGATGTTGAGTGTGTGTTTGCACCGTGATGAGTGTGTGTTTGCACCGTGATGTTGAGTGTGTGTTTGCACCGTGATGAGTGTGTGTTTGCACCGTGATGTTGAGTGTGTGTTTGCGCCGTGATGTTGAGTGTGTGTTTGCACCGTGATGTTGAGTGTGTGTTTGCACCGTGTTGAGTGTGTGTTTGCGCCGCGATGTTGAGTGTGTGTTTGCGCCGCGATGGTGAGTGTGTGTTTGCGGCGTGATGTTGAGTGTGTGTTTGCGGCGTGATGTTGAGTGTGTGTTTGCGCCGCGATGAGTGTGTGTTTGCGCCGTGATGAGTGTGTGTTTGCGCCGCGATGAGTGTGTGTTTGCGCCGCGATGAGTGTGTGTTTGCGCTGTGATGTTGAGTGTGTGTTTGCGCTGTGATGTTGAGTGTGTGTTTGCGCCGTGATGAGTGTGTGTTTGCGCCGCGATGTTGAGTGTGTTTGCACCGTGATGTTGAGTGTGTGTTTGCACCGTGATGAGTGTGTGTTTGCACCGTGTTGAGTGTGTGTTTGCGCCGTGATGGTGAGTGTGTGTTTGTGCCGTGATGAGTGTGTGTTTGTGCTGTGATGTTGAGTGTGTGTTTGCACCGCGATGTTGAGTGTGTGTTTGCACCGTGATGAGTGTGTGTTTGCACCGTGTTGAGTGTGTGTTTGCGCCGTGATGTTGAGTGTGTGTTTGCGCCGTGATGGTGAGTGTGTGTTTGCACCGTGTTGAGTGTGTGTTTGCGCGGTGATGTTGAGTGTGTGTTTGCACCGCGATGAGTGTGTGTTTGCGCCGTGATGGTGAGTGTGTGTTTGCGGTGTGATGTTGAGTGTGTGTTTGCACCGTGATGTTGAGTGTGTGTTTGCACCGCGATGAGTGTGTGTTTGCGGCGTGATGTTGAGTGTGTGTTTGCGGCGTGATGTTGAGTGTGTGTTTGCACCGTGATGAGTGTGTGTTTGCGGCGTGATGTTGAGTGTGTGTTTGCGGCGTGATGTTGAGTGTGTGTTTGCGGCGTGATGTTGAGTGTGTGTTTGCACCGCGATGAGTGTGTGTTTGCGGCGTGATGTTGAGTGTGTGTTTTGTTGAGTGTGTGTTTGCGGCGTGATGTTGAGTGTGTGTTTGCGGCGTGATGTTGAGTGTGTGTTTGCGCCGCGATGTTGAGTGTGTGTTTGCACCGTGATGAGTGTGTGTTTGCACCGCGATGTTGAGTGTGTATTTGCACCGTGATGAGTGTGTGTTTGCACCGTGTTGAGTGTGTGTTTGCGCCGCGATGTTGAGTGTGTGTTTGCGGCGTGATGTTGAGTGTGTGTTTGCGGCGTGATGTTGAGTGTGTGTTTGCACCGTGATGAGTGTGTGTTTGCACCGTGATGAGTGTGTGTTTGCACCGCGATGTTGAGTGTGTATTTGCACCGTGATGAGTGTGTGTTTGCGCCGCGATGTTGAGTGTGTGTTTGCACCGTGTTGAGTGTGTGTTTGCGCCGCGATGTTGAGTGTGTGTTTGCGCCGTGATGGTGAGTGTGTGTTTGCGGCGTGATGGTGAGTGTGTGTTTGCGGCGTGATGTTGAGTGTGTGTTTGCGGCGTGATGTTGAGTGTGTGTTTGCGCCGCGATGAGTGTGTGTTTGCGCCGTGATGAGTGTGTGTTTGCACCGTGATGAGTGTGTGTTTGCACCGCGATGTTGAGTGTGTGTTTGCACCGCGATGAGTGTGTGTTTGCGCTGCGATGAGTGTGTGTTTGCTGGTGAGTGTGTGTTTGCGCCGCGATGAGTGTGTGTTTGCTGGTGAGTGTGTGTTTGCGCTGTGATGTTGAGTGTGTGTTTGTGTTTGCGCCGTGATGAGTGTGTGTTTGTGGCGTGATGAGTGTGTATTTGCGCCGTGATGGTGAGTGTGTGTTTGTGCCGTGATGTCGAGTGTGTGTTTGCCGTAGGATGCCGTGAGGTTGAGTGTGTGTTTGCCGTAGGATGCCGTGATGTTGAGTGTGTGTTTGTGCCGTGATGTCGAGTGTGTGTTTGCCGTAGGATGCCGTGAGGTTGAGTGTGTGTTTGCCGTAGGATGCCGTGATGTTGAGTGTGTGTTTGTGCCGTGATGTCGAGTGTGTGTTTGTGCCGTGATGTCGAGTGTGTGTTTGCCGTAGGATGCCGTGAGGTTGAGTGTGTGTTTGCCGTAGGATGCCGTGATGTTGAGTGTGTGTTTGTGCCGTGATGTTGAGTGTGTGTTTGTGCCGTGATGTCGAGTGTGTGTTTGCCGTAGGATGCCGTGAGGTTGAGTGTGTGTTTGCCGTAGGATGCCGTGATGTTGAGTGTGTGTTTGTGCCGTGATGTTGAGTGTGTGTTTGCCGTAGGATGGCGTGATGTTGAGTGTGTGTTTGCCGTAGGATGCCGTGAGGTTGAGTGTGTGTTTGCCGTAGGATGCCGTGAGGTTGAGTGTGTGTTTGTGCCGTGATGTCGAGTGTGTGTTTGCCATAGGATTCCGTGATGTTGAGTGTGTGTTTGCCGTAGGATGCCGTGAGGTTGAGTGTGTGTTTGTGCCGTGATGTTGAGTGTGTGTTTGCCGTAGGATGCCGTGAGGTTGAGTGTGTGTTTGCCGTAGGATGCCGTGAGGTTGAGTGTGTGTTTGCCGTAGGATGCCGTGAGGTTGAGTGTGTGTTTGTGCCGTGATGTCGAGTGTGTGTTTGCCATAGGATTCCGTGATGTTGAGTGTGTGTTTGCCGTAGGATGCCGTGAGGTTGAGTGTGTGTTTGTGCCGTGATGTTGAGTGTGTGTTTGCCGTAGGATGCCGTGAGGTTGAGTGTGTGTTTGCCGTAGGATGCCGTGAGGTTGAGTGTGTGTTTGCCGTAGGATGCCGTGAGGTTGAGTGTGTGTTTGTGCCGTGATGTCGAGTGTGTGTTTGCCATAGGATTCCGTGATGTTGAGTGTGTGTTTGCCGTAGGATGCCGTGAGGTTGAGTGTGTGTTTGTGCCGTGATGTCGAGTGTGTGTTTGCCGTAGGATGCCGTGATGTTGAGTGTGTGTTTGCCGTAGGATGCCGTGAGGTTGAGTGTGTGTTTGCCGTAGGATGCCGTGATGTCGAGTGTGTGTTTGCCGTAGGATGCCGTGAGGTTGAGTGTGTGTTTGTGCCGTGAGGTTGAGTGTGTGTTTGTGCCGTGATGTTGAGTGTGTGTTTGTGCCGTGATGTCGAGTGTGTGTTTGCCGTAGGATGCCGTGAGGTTGAGTGTGTGTTTGTGCCGTGAGGTTGAGTGTGTGTTTGCCGTAGGATGCCGTGAGGTTGAGTGTGTGTTTGCCGTAGGATGCCGTGAGGTTGAGTGTGTGTTTGTGCCGTGAGGTTGAGTGTGTGTTTGCCGTAGGATGCCGTGAGGTTGAGTGTGTGTTTGCCGTAGGATGCCGTGAGGTTGAGTGTGTGTTTGTGCCGTGAGGTTGAGTGTGTGTTTGCCGTAGGATGCCGTGAGGTTGAGTGTGTGTTTGCCGTAGGATGCCGTGAGGTTGAGTGTGTGTTTGCCGTAGGATGCCGTGAGGTTGAGTGTGTGTTTGCCGTAGGATTCCGTGATGTTGAGTGTGTGTTTGCCGTAGGATGCCGTGAGGTTGAGTGTGTGTTTGCCGTAGGATTCCGTGATGTTGAGTGTGTGTTTGCCGTAGGATGCCGTGAGGTTGAGTGTGTGTTTTCCATAGGATTCCGTGATGTTGAGTGTGTGTTTGCCGTAGGATGCCGTGAGGTTGAGTGTGTGTTTGCCATAGGATTCCGTGATGTTGAGTGTGTGTTTGCCGTAGGATGCCGTGTTCTTCCGCTGCGGCGACACGCTGAGCGCTAAAGGCATGACGTACCTCACCAACTCACTGTTCGACTACCGCAGCCCTGAGAACAACGGAGTCCGTGCAGAGTTCATACTGGATGGAAACCTTCACAGGGTACGGCTGTGTGTGTGTGTGTGTGTGTGTGTGTGTGTGTGTGTGTGTGGATAAAAGCTTCTGCCAAATAATTCAATGTCAATGTAAATATATTCCATCAAAGCAGATCATGATGTTTCCGGTGTAATGGTGCAGATAATCTGTTGTTTCTAATCATAAACAGTTACAGTACTGCTGTAAACACTGATAGTGTGTGGAGTTTTTAGAAGTGTGTGTGTGTTTGTAGTGATGGCTCTGGTCAGTGAAGGTTCAGTGTGTGTCTGTTCGCAGGAGATGTTCACGGAGCAGGCGGGGCTTCAGCGATACGGGGCGTTCTACATGGATTACCTGTACACAATGGAGAACAGCAGCAGAGGTACATGTCTCTCTCTCTCTCTCTCACACACACACACTCACTCACTTTCTCTCTCTCTCTCTCTCTCTCTCCCCTGTCTGTCAGCCTGAGGAGGCATTTGATGGACACACTAATAACTGCTGTCCTCTCGCTCACCTTCACCTGTCAGCTGCTCTTCCTCTACGAGTTTTACTTCATTAGTTGTCAGTTTTAAGGGTTAAGATTCAGAACCAAAATATGGTTAAGAATATATTTGAGTAAGATAATATAGATCTATCCATCCATCTATCTATCTACACTATATTGCCAAAAGTATTGGGACACCCCTGCAAATCATTGAATTCAAGAGTTCCAATCACTTCTTTGGCCACAGTTGTATAAAAGCAAGCACTACCCACGCAGACGCTTCTACACACATCTTTGAAAGAATGGGTCACTCTCAGGAGCTCAGTGAATTTCAAGCGTGAGACCGTGATCGGTTGCCATTTGTGCAATAAGTCCATTCATGAAATTTCCTCACTACTAAATATTCCACAGTCAACTGTTATTGGTATTATAACAAAGTGGAAGCAATTGGGAACAACAGCAACTCAGCCACATAAATCCCAGAGTGGGTCAGCGCATTCTGAGGAACACAGTGCGCAGAATTCGCCAACTTTCTGCAGAGTCAATAGCTACAGACCTCCAAACTTTGTGTGGCCTTCAGATTAGCTCAAGAACAGTGTGTAGAGCTTCATGGAGTGGGTTTCCATGACCGAGCAGCTGCATCCAAGCCTTACATCACCGAGTGCAATGCAAAGCGTGGGATGCAGTGGTGTAAAGCGTGGGATGCAGGGGTGTAAAGCGTGGGATGCAATGGTGTAAAGCGTGGGATGCAATGGTGTAAAGCGTGGGATGCAGTGGTGTAAAGTGTGGGATGCAGTGGTGTAAAGCGTGGGATGCAGTGGAGTAAAGCTTGGGATGGAATGGTGTAAAGTGTGGGGTGCAGTGGTGAAAAGTGTGGGATGCAGTGGTGTAAAGCGTGGTGTAAAGTGTGGGATGCAGTGGTGTAAAGTGTGGGATGCAGTGGAGTAAAGCGTGGGATGGAATGGTGTAAAGTGTGGGGTGCAGTGGTGTAAAGTGTGGGTTGCAGTGGTGTAAAGTGTGGGATGCAGTGGTGTAAAACGTGGGATGCAGTGGTGTAAAGTGTGGGGTGCAGTGGTGAAAAGTGTGGGATGCAGTGGTGTAAAGCGTGGTGTAAAGTGTGGGATGCAGTGGTGTAAAGTGTGGGATGCAGTGGAGTAAAGCGTGGGATGGAATGGTGTAAAGTGTGGGGTGCAGTGGTGTAAAGTGTGGGTTGCAGTGGTGTAAAGTGTGGGATGCAGTGGTGTAAAACGTGGGATGCAGTGGTGTAAAGTGTGGGATGCAGTGGTGTAAAGTGTGGGATGCAGTGGTGTAAAGCGTGGGATGCAGTGGTGTAAAGTGTGGGATGCAGTGGTGTAAAGTGTGGGATGCAGTGGTGTAAAGTGTGGGATGCAGTGGTGTAAAACGTGGGATGCAGTGGTGGAAAGCGTGGGATGCAGTGGTGTAAAACGTGGGATGCAGTGGTGGAAAGCGTGGGATGCAGTGGTGTAAAACGTGGGATGCAGTGGTGGAAAGCGTAGGATGCAGTGGTGTAAAGTGTGGGATGCAGTGGTGTAAAGCGTGGGATGCAGTGGTGTAAAACGTGGGATGCAGTGGTGTAAAGTGTGGGATGCAGTGGTGTAAAGCGTGGGATGCAGTGGTGTAAAGTGTGGGATGCAGTGGTGTAAAGCGTGGGATGCAGTGGAGTAAAGTGTGGGATGCAGTGGTGTAAAACGTGGGATGCAGTGGAGTAAAGCGTGGGATGCAGTGGTGTAAAACGTGGGATGCAGTGGTGTAAAACGTGGGATGCAGTGGAGTAAAGCGTGGGATGCAGTGGTGTAAAACGTGGGATGCAGTGGTGTAAAGTGTGGGGTTCAGTGGTGTAAAGCGTGGGATCCAGTGTAAAGCGTGGAATGCAGTGGGGTAAAGCACGGGATGCAGTGTAAAGTGTGGGATGCAGTGGTGTAAAGTGTGGGGTGCAGTGGTGTAAAGTGTGGGGTTCAGTGGTGTAAAGCGTGGGATGCAGTGGTGTAAAGTGTGGGATGCAGTGGTGTAAAGCGTTGGATGCAGTGGTGTAAAGCGTGAGATTCAGTGGTGTAAAGTGTGGGGTGCAGTGGTGTAAAGCGTTGGATGCAGTGGTGTAAAGTGTGGGGTGCAGTGGTGTAAAGCATGGGATGCAGTGGTGTAAAGCGTGAGATTCAGTGGTGTAAAGTGTGGGATGCAGTGGTGTAAAGCGTTGGATGCAGTGGAGTAAAGCGTTGGATGCAGTGGTGTAAAGTGTGGGGTGCAGTGGTGTAAAGCGTTGGATGCAGTGGTGTAAAGTGTGGGATGCAGTGGTGTAAAGCGTTGGATGCAGTGGTGTAAAGCGTTGGATGCAGTGGTGTAAAGCGTGGGATGCAGTGGTGTAAAGCATTGGATGCAGTGGTGTAAAGCGTTGGATGCAGTGGTGTAAAGTGTGGGATGCAGTGGTGTAAAGCGTTGGATGCAGTGGTGTAAAGCGTTGGATGCAGTGGTGTAAAGCGTGGGATGCAGTGGTGTAAAGCGTTGGATGCAGTGGTGTAAAGCGTTGGATGCAGTGGTGTAAAGCGTGGGATGCAGTGGTGTAAAGCATTGGATGCAGTGGTGTAAAGCGTTGGATGCAGTGGTGTAAAGTGTGGGATGCAGTGGTGTAAAGCGTTGGATGCAGTGGTGTAAAGTGTGGGATGCAGTGGTGTAAAGCGTGGGATGCAGTGGTGTAAAGCGTTGGATGCAGTGGTGTAAAGCGTTGGATGCAGTGGTGTAAAGTGTGGGATGCAGTGGTGTAAAGTGTGGGATGCAGTGGTGTAAAGTGTGGGATGCAGTGGTGTAAAGTGTGGGATGCAGTGGTGTAAAGCGTTGGATGCAGTGGTGTAAAGCGTTGGATGCAGTGGTGTAAAGCATTGGATGCAGTGGTGTAAAGTGTGGGATGCAGTGTAAAGCGTGGGATGCAGTGGTGTAAAGCGTTGGATGCAGTGGTGTAAAGTGTGGGGTGCAGTGGTGTAAAGTGTGGGGTGCAGTGGTGTAAAGCGTGAGATTCAGTGGTGTAAAGTGTGGGATGCAGTGTAAAGCGTGGGATGCAGTGGAGCAGAGGAAACATTACATTTCACTGACATATCTGAATACAGATTAATCAAATCAACTCCGCCTCTCTCTCTCTCCCTCTCTCTCCCTCTCTCTCTTCCCCTCTCTCCCTCTCTCTCTTCCCCTCTCTCTCTCTCTCTCTCTCTCTATCTCTCTCTCTCTCCCTCTCTCTTCCTCTCTCTCTCTCTCTCTCTCTCTCTCTCTCTCTCTCTCTCTCTCTCTCTCCTCTCTCTCCTCTCTTCCTCCCTCTCTCTCTCTCCTCTCTCCCCTCTCCCTCTCTCCCTCTCGTTGGATCTCACCACTGCGTTGGATGCAGTGGTGTAAAGCATTGGATGCAGTGGTGTAAAGCGTTGGATGCAGTGGTGTAAAGTGTGGGATGCAGTGGTGTAAAGTGTGGGATGCAGTGGTGTAAAGCGTGGGATGCAGTGGTGTAAAGCGTTGGATGCAGTGGTGTAAAGTGTGGGATGCAGTGGTGTAAAGTGTGGGATGCAGTGGTGTAAAGCGTGGGGTGCAGTGGTGTAAAGCATTGGATGCAGTGGTGTAAAGTGTGGGATGCAGTGTAAAGCGTGGGATGCAGTGGTGTAAAGCGTTGGATGCAGTGGTGTAAAGTGTGGGGTGCAGTGGTGTAAAGCGTGAGATTCAGTGGTGTAAAGTGTGGGATGCAGTGTAAAGCGTGGGATGCAGTGGAGCAGAGGAAACATTACATTTCACTGACATATCTGAATACAGATTAATCAAATCAACTCCGCCTCTCTCTCTCTCCCTCTCTCTCCCTCTCTCTCTTCCCCTCTCTCCCTCTCTCTCTTCCCCTCTCTCTCTCTCTCTCTCTCTCTATCTCTCTCTCTCTCCCTCTCTCTTCCTCTCTCTCTCTCTCTCTCTCTCTCTCTCTCTCTCTCTCTCTCCCTCTCTCTCTCTCTCTCCCTCTCCCTCTCTCCCTCTCGTTGGATCTCACCACTGCGTTGGATGCAGTGGTGTAAAGCATTGGATGCAGTGGTGTAAAGCGTTGGATGCAGTGGTGTAAAGTGTGGGATGCAGTGGTGTAAAGTGTGGGATGCAGTGGTGTAAAGCGTGGGATGCAGTGGTGTAAAGCGTTGGATGCAGTGGTGTAAAGCGTTGGATGCAGTGGTGTAAAGCATTGGATGCAGTGGTGTAAAGCATTGGATGCAGTGGTGTAAAGCGTTGGATGCAGTGGTGTAAAGCATTGGATGCAGTGGTGTAAAGCGTTGGATGCAGTGGTGTAAAGTGTGGGATGCAGTGGTGTAAAGTGTGGGATGCAGTGGTGTAAAGCGTTGGATGCAGTGGTGTAAAGTGTGGGGTGCAGTGGTGTAAAGCGTTGGATGCAGTGGTGTAAAGTGTGGGATGCAGTGGTGTAAAGCGTTGGATGCAGTGGTGTAAAGTGTGGGATGCAGTGGTGTAAAGTGTGGGATGCAGTGGTGTAAAGCGTTGGATGCAGTGGTGTAAAGTGTGGGATGCAGTGGTGTAAAGCGTTGGATGCAGTGGTGTAAAGTGTGGGATGCAGTGGTGTAAAGCGTTGGATGCAGTGGTGTAAAGTGTGGGATGCAGTGGTGTAAAGTGTGGGGTGCAGTGGTGTAAAGCGTTGGATGCAGTGGTGTAAAGTGTGGGGTGCAGTGGTGTAAAGCGTTGGATGCAGTGGTGTAAAGTGTGGGGTGCAGTGGTGTAAAGTGTGGGGTGCAGTGGTGTAAAGCGTTGGATGCAGTGGTGTAAAGTGTGGGATGCAGTGGTGTAAAGCGTTGGATGCAGTGGTGTAAAACGTGGGATGCAGTGGTGTAAAGCGTGAGATTCAGTGGTGTAAAGTGTGGGATGCAGTGTAAAGCGTGGGATGCAGTGGTGTAAAGTGTGGGATGCAGTGTAAAGTGTGGGGTGCAGTGGTGTAAAGCGTGAGATTCAGTGGTGTAAAGTGTGGGATGCAGTGTAAAGCATGGGATGCAGTGGAGCAGAGGAAACATTACATTTCACTGACATATCTGAATACAGATTAATCAAATCAACTCCGCCTCTCTCTCTCTCCCTCTCTCTCCCTCTCTCTCTTCCCCTCTCTCCCTCTCTCTCTTCCCCCTCTCTCTCTCTCTCTCTCTCTCTCTATCTCTCTCTCTCTCCCTCTCTCTTCCTCTCTCTCTCTCTCTCTCTCTCTCTCTCTCTCTCTCTCTCTCTCTCCCTCTCTCTCTCTCTCTCTCTCTCTCTCCTCCCTCTCTCTCTCTCTCTCCCTCTCCCTCTCTCCCTCTCTCTCCCTCTGCCTCTCTCTCTGCCTCTCTCTCTCTCTCTCTCTCTCTCTCTCTCTCTCTCTCTCAATTCTTTTTTTTGCATTTAAGTGAGCTTTATTGGTGAGCTAAATTGAACCACTTTTCTTTATTGAAAAGTGGTTCAAACAAAAGCAGATATGTGAACATTGATGGTTGTACATAGTCTTAGTTGTTTATTTTATTTTATTTTATTTTATTTTATTTCATTTTTTTTTTTTTTTTTTTTTTTTTTTTAGCCCAACCAGGGACTGGGGCTGCAAATTAGCCTCCGGCTAGAAGCCTATATGTAGAGCATCGGCTGCATGAAATTGTAGCAATGTTATACTGCATTGTCCCTGTTAAATAAACTAATAAATAAATAAATATTGGCATGACAAAATTGTACATTTGTAGTGCAGAAGCAGTGGCAGCTGGACTGCATTCCAAATGTGTGCAATATAAAGCACAATAACATTAGTGCAAATACTTAAGGTTTACAAAATAAAAGTAATGCAAAAGCAGTGTAAAATATTACGAAATTGAAATAACAGAATAATAAATAATAACTAAATGTAGCTACATATGAGGGAAACCTCAGGCCATTGATCACCACAACCTGTTATATTGTGTCACAGCAGTCCTCGTCCTCTAACATTGTTTGATAGAGTTTCAAATGTGTGATGTATGTGCTTCATGTTTAATGTGTGATGTATGCGCTTCATGTTTAATGTGTGATGTATGCGCTCCATGTTTAATGTGTGATGTATGCGCTTCATGTTTAATGTGTGATGTATGCGCTCCATGTTTAATGTGTGATGTATGCGCTCCATGTTTAATGTGTGATGTATGCGCTCCATGTTTAATGTGTGATGTATGCGCTCCATGTTTAATGTGTGATGTATGCGCTCCATGTTTAATGTGTGATGTATGCGCTCCATGTTTAATGTGTGATGTATGCGCTCCATGTTTAATGTGTGATGTATGCGCTCCATGTTTAATGTGTGATGTATGCGCTTCATGTTTAATGTGTGATGTATGCGCTTCATGTTTAATGTGTGATGTATGCGCTCCATGTTTAATGTGTGATGTATGCGCTCCATGTTTAATGTGTGATGTATGCGCTTCATGTTTAATGTGTGATGTATGCGCTCCATGTTTAATGTGTGATGTATGCGCTCCATGTTTAATGTGTGATGTATGCGCTCCATGTTTAATGTGTGATGTATGCGCTCCATGTTTAATGTGTGATGTATGCGCTCCATGTTTAATGTGTGATGTATGCGCTCCATGTTTAATGTGTGATGTATGCGCTCCATGTTTAATGTGTGATGTATGCGCTTCATGTTTAATGTGTGATGTATGCGCTTCATGTTTAATGTGTGATGTATGCGCTCCATGTTTAATGTGTGATGTATGCGCTCCATGTTTAATGTGTGATGTATGCGCTTCATGTT
>CM040803.1:276749-279249 GCA_022829025.1 Squalius cephalus | reverse complement strand
CATCATGTGTTGTGGTCGTGTCTAGGTGCAGGTCCTCCATCTGATCTGGATACGGCCCGGATCCGGCTGACTGCATCATGCGTTGTGGTCGTGTCTAGGCGCAGGTCCTCCATCTGATCTGGATACGGGCCGGATCCGGCTGACTGCATCATGTGTTGTGGTCGTGTCTAGGCGCAGGTCCTCCATCTGATCTGGATACGGGCCGGATCCGGCTGACTGCATCATGTGTTGTGGTCGTGTCTAGGTGCAGGTCCTCCATCTGATCTGGATACGGCCCGGATCCGGCTGACTGCATCATGCGTTGTGGTCGTGTCTAGACGCAGGTCCTCCATCTGATCTGGATACGGCCCGGATCCGGCTGACTGCATCATGCGTTGTGGTCGTGTCTAGGCGCAGGTCCTCCATCTGATCTGGATACGGGCCGGATCCGGCTGACTGCATCATGTGTTGTGGTCGTGTCTAGGCGCAGGTCCTCCATCTGATCTGGATACGGGCCGGATCCGGCTGACTGCATCATGTGTTGTGGTCGTCTCTAGGCGCATGTCCTCCATCTGATCTGGATACGGCCCGGATCCGGCTGACTGCATCATGCGTTGTGGTCGTGTCTAGACGCAGGTCCTCCATCTGATCTGGATACGGCCCGGATCCGGCTGACTGCATCATGCGTTGTGGTCGTGTCTAGGCGCAGGTCCTCCATCTGATCTGGATACGGGCCGGATCCGGCTGACTGCATCATGTGTTGTGGTCGTGTCTAGGTGCAGGTCCTCCATCTGATCTGGATCCGGCCCGGATCCGGCTGACTACATCATGTGTTGTGGTCGTGTCTAGACGCAGGTCCTCCATCTGATCTGGATACGGGCCGGATCCGGCTGACTGCATCATGTGTTGTGGTCGTGTCTAGGTGCAGGTCCTCCATCTGATCTGGATACGGGCCGGATCCGGCTGACTGCATCATGTGTTGTGGTCGTGTCTAGGTGCAGGTCCTCCATCTGATCTGGATACGGCCCGGATCCGGCTGACTACATCATGCGTTGTGGTCGTGTCTAGGCGCAGGTCCTCCATCTGATCTGGATACGGCCCGGATCCGGCTGACTACATCATGCGTTGTGGTCGTGTCTAGACGCAGGTCCTCCATCTGATCTGGATACGGCCCGGATCCGGCTGACTACATCATGCGTTGTGGTCGTGTCTAGGCGCAGGTCCTCCATCTGATCTGGATACGGGCCGGATCCGGCTGACTGCATCATGTGTTGTGGTCGTGTCTAGGTGCAGGTCCTCCATCTGATCTGGATACGGCCTGGATCCGGCTGACTGCATCATGTGTTGTGGTCGTGTCTAGGCGCAGGTCCTCCATCTGATCTGGATGCGGCCCGGATCCGGCTGACTACATCATGTGTTGTGGTCGTGTCTAGACGCAGGTCCTCCATCTGATCTGGATACGGCCCGGATCCGGCTGACTACATCATGTGTTGTGGTCGTGTCTAGGCGCAGGTCCTCCATCTGATCTGGATACGGCCTGGATCCGGCTGACTGCATCATGCGTTGTGGTCGTGTCTAGGCGCAGGTCCTCCATCTGATCTGGATACGGCCTGGATCCGGCTGACTGCATCATGCGTTGTGGTCGTGTCTAGGCGCAGGTCCTCCATCTGATCTGGATGCGGCCCGGATCCGGCTGACTACATCATGCGTTGTGGTCGTGTCTAGACGCAGGTCCTCCATCTGATCTGGATACGGCCCGGATCCGGCTGACTACATCATGCGTTGTGGTCGTGTCTAGACGCAGGTCCTCCATCTGATCTGGATACGGCCTGGATCCGGCTGACTACATCATGTGTTGTGGTCGTGTCTAGACGCAGGTCCTCCATCTGATCTGGATACGGCCTGGATCCGGCTGACTACATCATGTGTTGTGGTCGTGTCTAGACGCAGGTCCTCCATCTGATCTGGATACGGCCTGGATCCGGCTGACTACATCATGTGTTGTGGTCGTGTCTAGGCGCAGGTCCTCCATCTGATCTGGATACGGCCCGGATCCGGCTGACTGCATCATGCGTTGTGGTCGTGTCTAGGCGCAGGTCCTCCATCTGATCTGGATACGGCCTGGATCCGGCTGACTGCATCATGCGTTGTGGTCGTGTCTAGGCGCAGGTCCTCCATCTGATCTGGATGCGGCCCGGATCCGGCTGACTGCATCATGCGTTGTGGTCGTGTCTAGGCGCAGGTCCTCCATCTGATCTGGATACGGCCCGGATACGGCTGACTACATCATGCGTTGTGGTCGTGTCTAGGCTCAGGTCCTCCATCTGATCTGGATACGGCCGGATCCGGCTGACTACATCATGCGTTGTGGTCGTGTCTAGGCGCAGGTCCTCCATCTGATCTGGATACGGCCGGATCCGGCTGACTACATCATGCGTTGTGGTCGTGTCTAGGCGCAGGTCCTCCATCTGATCTGGATGCGGCCCGGATCCGGCTGACTACATCATGCGTTGTGGTCGTG
>CM040803.1:256749-271749 GCA_022829025.1 Squalius cephalus | reverse complement strand
TAGCATCTGTAAAACTGCATTCTTCCATCTTAAAAATATATCTAAATTACGCCATATGCTCTCATTGACAAATGTGGAACAGTTAGTTCATGCGTTCCTGACCTCAAGGCTAGATTACTGTAATGCTCTACTGGGTGGTTGGGCCGGTATGGAGACGAGTTTGTTGAGGATCAGTGCTGATGGCTGTTGTGTCGATGAGGCCTTCACAGGGGAGAGTCTAGTAGACACCATCTCTGCTGACACTTCAGGGATGTGTTGTGGTCGTGTCTAGGCACGGGTCCTCCATCTGATCTGGATCCGGCCCGGATCCGGCTGACTACATCATGCGTATATGAACCGTTAATGCAGCGTAATGTTTTTATAATTTCACTGTGTATAGTGAATAATTGACTGGGGTTTGAGTCTTTCCCCCTGTATAACTCAAGAGCAAAGTTTGCTTGTGTGATATCCACTGGCTTGCCTTCATGATTTAAAATGTAAATATTTCCAATATTGTGCGAAAATTTCCTTGATCAACAATTGCTCACAAAATGATGGACAGAGATTTAGATTTTGCATGTGTCATTCCCCATCATAAAATCTAATAAATAATTAAAAAGTATGCTAAATCACCCCCCACTGCCTATAACCCTGTAACATGTTGAATATAACAGATGAATGTTCTTTGTACAAAATATGTTTAGACAGGGTTATTAATGTTTTACTGTGTGTGTGTGTGTGTGTGTGTGTGCAGGTGTGTGTGAAGGGCAGAAGGAGCAGCTGGTTCCGCTGGTTCAGGGTCCATCTGACACCACAGATCTTCACACGAGACACTGGCTGATCGGGAGCCGTAAACCTGCGTCTCTCCTGTCTCCTGATCTCCTCCAGATCTCACTACAGCTCCCTCAGCAGGAGCACTCACCCAACCCCGGTGAGACACACACACACACACACACACACACACACACACACACACACACACACACACACCTGCGTTTCTCCTGTCTCCTGATCTCCTCCAGATCTCACTACAGCTCCCTCAGCAGGAGCACTCACCCAACCCCGGTGAGACACACACACACACACACACACACACACACACACACACACACACACACACCTGCGTCTCTCCTGTCTCCTGATCTCCTCCAGATCTCACTACAGCTCCCTCAGCAGGAGCACTCACACACACACACACACACACACACACACACACACACACACACACAGATGAGACCTGATCATGATGGGGCAAGTGAGACGCCTATATACACGTGTGTGTGTGTGTTAGTCTGTTAGTGTGTGTGTGTGTGAGATTGAGTGTGTGTGTCAGTGTGTTGAACGTCTTTATACTAAATCCTCCATAAGATGTGAAGGTCGAGGAGACAGAAGGCTTGAGAGGATCCAGACTCGTCGTGCTCTGGCAGTGAATCAGCATTAGTGTGTGTGTGTGTGTGTGTGTGTGTAACACGGAGGCGCTCAGTCCTCCAGAGCTTTATTAACTCAGGGATTCTTTATACCCATCCACAGTGACTGTAAGGAGATGAATCAACCTTCATTCTGATAAACCGATACTGATTCTTAAATCTCACAGAATTGATCTTTTAAGTCTGCTGTTTTCAGCTGAACATAATTACACTAAACATCATTATCTGGAGCTCCTGCCATCCCATAATCACAGTAATCTTTGTGCTTTGAAGGAATGTTGGAAGGAATGTTAGAATATTGAGGAAGATTCAGAATGTTGGAATGTTGAAAAGGAATGTTAAAAGATTCAGAACAACTTCCTGAAATCAATCATGTCTAATCCATCAATCAGTGTTTCAAGCGTCAATAAAACAGCAATAATGTCACACAGCATCAGATCTTCCTCAGCCACTGTGTGTTTAGTCTGAAGTGTGTGTCTGTTCACTGCTGCACTCCAGTGATTTACTGTGTGTTTCAGGAGAGCAGGTGCTCATAAACATGAAACATATTATTAAAGTCTGATTTGAACAGAATACAGAGAAATCATTACGGAGAGGTGGAAGAGATTCTTCCCAGAACCTCTCTGATCGCTTCTGTCCCCCATCACTCGTTCTGTCCCTCGTCTCGCGCTCCTTCTGTCCCTCGTTCGGTCCCTCGTCTCGCGCTCCTTCTGTCCCTCGTCTCGCGCTCGTTCGGTCCCTCGTCTCTCTCGTTCTGTCCCTCGTCTCGCGCTCCTTCTGTCCCTCGTCTCGCGCTCCTTCTGTCCCTCGTCTCGCGCTCCTTCTGTCCCTCGTCTCGCGCTCGTTCTGTCCCTCGTTCGGTCCCTCGTCTCGCGCTCCTTCTGTCCCTCGTCTCACTCTCGTTCGGTCCCTCGTCTCGCGCTCCTTCTGTCCCTCGTCTCGCGCTCCTTCTGTCCCTCGTCTCTCTCGTTCTGTCCCTCGTCTCGCGCTCCTTCTGTCCCTCGTCTCGCGCTCCTTCTGTCCCTCGTCTCGCGCTCCTTCTGTCCCTCGTCTCGCGCTCGTTCTGTCCCTCGTTCGGTCCCTCGTCTCGCGCTCCTTCTGTCCCTCGTCTCACTCTCGTTCGGTCCCTCGTCTCGCGCTCCTTCTGTCCCTCGTCTCGCGCTCGTTCTGTCCCTCGTCTCGCGCTCCTTCTGTCCCTCGTCTCGCGCTCCTTCTGTCCCTCGTCTCGCGCTCCTTCTGTCCCTCGTCTCGCGCTCCTTCTGTACCTCGTCTCGCGCTCCTTCTGTCCCTCGTCTCGCGCTCCTTCTGTCCCTCGTCTCGCGCTCCTTCTGTCCCTCGTCTCGCGCTCCTTCTGTCCCTCGTCTCGCGCTCGTTCTGTCCCTCGTCTCGCGCTCGTTCTGTCCCTCGTCTCGCGCTCCTTCTGTACCTCGTCTCACGCTCCTTCTGTCCCTCGTCTCACTCTCCTTCTGTCCCTCGTTCTGTCCCTCGTCTCGCGCTCCTTCTGTCCCTCGTCTCGCGCTCCTTCTGTCCCTCGTCTCGCGCTCCTTCTGTCCCTCGTCTCGCACTCCTTCTGTCCCTCGTCTCGCGCTCGTTCTGTCCCTCGTCTCGCGCTCCTTCTGTCCCTCGTCTTGCGCTCCTTCTGTCCCTCGTCTCGCGCTCCTTCTGTCCCTCGTCTCACGCTCGTTCTGTACCTCGTCTCACTTTCGTTCTGTACCTCGTCTCGAGCTCCTTCTGTACCTCGTCTCACTCTCGTTCTGTCCCTCGTCTCGCGCTCCTTCTGTCCCTCGTCTCGCGCTCGTTCTGTCCCTCGTCTCGCGCTCCTTCTGTCCCTCGTCTCGCGCTCCTTCTGTCCCTCGTCTCGCGCTCCTTCTGTACCTCGTCTCGCGCTCGTTCTGTCCCTCGTCTCGCGCTCGTTCTGTCCCTCGTCTCACGCTCCTTCTGTCCCTCGTCTCACTCTCGTTCTGTCCCTCGTCTCGCGCTCCTTCTGTCCCTCGTCTCACTCTCGTTCTGTACCTCGTCTCGCGCTCCTTCTGTCCCTCGTCTCACTCTCGTTCTGTCCCTCGTCTCGCGCTCCTTCTGTCCCTCGTCTCGCGCTCCTTCTGTCCCTCGTCTCGCGCTCCTTCTGTACCTCGTCTCACTCTCGTTCTGTCCCTCGTCTCGCGCTCCTTCTGTCCCTCGTCTCGCGCTCCTTCTGTCCCTCGTCTCACTCTCCTTCTGTCCCTCGTCTCGCGCTCCTTCTGTACCTCGTCTCGCGCTCCTTCTGTACCTCGTCTCACTCTCCTTCTGTCCCTCGTCTCGCGCTCCTTCTGTCCCTCGTCTCGCGCTCCTTCTGTACCTCGTCTCACTCTCGTTCTGTCCCTCGTCTCGCGCTCCTTCTGTCCCTCGTCTCGCGCTCCTTCTGTCCCTCGTCTCACTCTCCTTCTGTCCCTCGTCTCGCGCTCCTTCTGTACCTCGTCTCACGCTCCTTCTGTCCCTCGTTCTGTCCCTCGTCTCGCGCTCCTTCTGTCCCTCGTCTCGCGCTCCTTCTGTCCCTCGTCTCGCGCTCCTTCTGTCCCTCGTCTCGCACTCCTTCTGTCCCTCGTCTCGCGCTCGTTCTGTCCCTCGTCTCGCGCTCCTTCTGTCCCTCGTCTTGCGCTCCTTCTGTCCCTCGTCTCGCGCTCCTTCTGTCCCTCGTCTCACGCTCGTTCTGTACCTCGTCTCACTTTCGTTCTGTACCTCGTCTCGAGCTCCTTCTGTACCTCGTCTCACTCTCGTTCTGTCCCTCGTCTCGCGCTCCTTCTGTCCCTCGTCTCGCGCTCGTTCTGTCCCTCGTCTCGCGCTCCTTCTGTCCCTCGTCTCGCGCT
Organism: Squalius cephalus; assembly: GCA_022829025.1. Lineage (NCBI taxonomy): Eukaryota > Metazoa > Chordata > Actinopteri > Cypriniformes > Leuciscidae > Squalius > Squalius cephalus. The sequence goes on along the minus strand of CM040803.1, from coordinate 267,500 downwards.
CCTTCTGTCCCTCGTCTCGCGCTCCTTCTGTACCTCGTCTCGCGCTCGTTCTGTCCCTCGTCTCGCGCTCGTTCTGTCCCTCGTCTCACGCTCCTTCTGTCCCTCGTCTCACTCTCGTTCTGTCCCTCGTCTCGCGCTCCTTCTGTCCCTCGTCTCACTCTCGTTCTGTACCTCGTCTCGCGCTCCTTCTGTCCCTCGTCTCACTCTCGTTCTGTCCCTCGTCTCGCGCTCCTTCTGTCCCTCGTCTCGCGCTCCTTCTGTCCCTCGTCTCGCGCTCCTTCTGTACCTCGTCTCACTCTCGTTCTGTCCCTCGTCTCGCGCTCCTTCTGTCCCTCGTCTCGCGCTCCTTCTGTCCCTCGTCTCACTCTCCTTCTGTCCCTCGTCTCACGCTCCTTCTGTCCCTCGTCTCGCGCTCCTTCTGTACCTCGTCTCGCGCTCCTTCTGTACCTCGTCTCACTCTCCTTCTGTCCCTCGTCTCGCGCTCCTTCTGTCCCTCGTCTCGCGCTCCTTCTGTACCTCGTCTCACTCTCGTTCTGTCCCTCGTCTCGCGCTCCTTCTGTCCCTCGTCTCGCGCTCCTTCTGTCCCTCGTCTCACTCTCCTTCTGTCCCTCGTCTCGCGCTCCTTCTGTACCTCGTCTCGCGCTCCTTCTGTACCTCGTCTCACTCTCCTTCTGTCCCTCGTCTCGCGCTCCTTCTGTCCCTCGTCTCGCGCTCCTTCTGTCCGCGACACATTCAGTGTCGGTGGAGTAAAACCCTTGTCTTTCTCTCATGCACATTTACGCATTTTGCAGATGCTTTTATCCAAAGTGACTTCATTGGAGAATCTCTCATGGCTGAAGCTGCAGTAGATCTGTGTAAACGTGCCTGAATGGAATAGTGCTGCGTGCATCCAAAATAAACGCTTGTGTTTACGTATTAAATGTGTGTGTACTGTGTATAATTGCTTTGTATATATAATACACACACATGCATGTATATATTTCAGAAATATTTGCATGTGTATACTATATATATATATTTATATATAAATATAAATATTTTATATATAAATAACACATTTTTCTTAAATTTATACATGCGTGTGTGCGTATTATATATACAAAGCAATTATACACAGTACACACACATATATTACATAAACACAAGCGTTTATTTTGGATGCGATTAATCGTTGCGCGGCACTAGAACGGACAGTTCATCCACAAGAGATCATTCTGTCAACATTCACTGTCCATCATGCGACTTTCTTTATTCAGTCAAACACAAAGGAAGATATTCTGAGAAATGTCTTGGTGTTTTTGTCCATTTAATGAAAGTCAGTGTTGTTTGGTTCCCAACGTTCTTCAAAATATCTTCTTTTGTGTTCCACTGAAGACACAAGAGTAAATGATGAGTAAATGAAGAGTAAATGATGACAGAAGGGTAAACATCGAATCACAGCTGAGCTGTGTGAGGAACTCGATGTTGTGCGTTTGTGTTTGACGTCATGGATCTTCACGTGTGTTTAGTGTCCAAAGCTGTGTCCCAAACCGCTCCCTATACACTATATAGTGCACTATATCGGTGTTGGCCATTTTGTAGTGAGTGAACGACATCATTCCCTACATTCGTTCACTACTTTTACCCACAATCCTCTCTGAATTCTAGTGTACATTCAATGTCCTCTTGCTGAGGTACTATTTCCCACATTCCAATGCGGAGAGGACGGAGCGCACGAGTTTAAACCAGAGATTACTTTACAGCCTTCTTATTTCTGCTTTAACATTTATTTCATGCTAGTTTGTTTTGTTTTTTTTAACCTTTTTTTTTTAATCATTACTCGAAAAAAACATTAAAATATAGAGACAATATTATATAGATGAATTTTAAATTTAAATGAAATGATATTAATAAGGTAAATTATATTCTTTTTATTATTAAAATATATTATTTAGGCATTAGCTCAATTTAATGTGTTTTACTAACAGCCAGGTGTTTTAATAATTTGTGGCATTGTTGTTAACTCGTTAAACTGAATGGAAGAGATGATAATTTGGTGGATGATTTAAAAATATTCGTTAATCATCTGTAGGTAGCGTATTCATTCGAATGTAATAATCATACACTCAACGACCACGTCATCTGTGAGCGTGAGAGTTTCTAACAATTTCAATCGATGAAACTACAAAGCTGGTACAGAGGTATAAATAATTACAAAATGAAGTCATTATGATTGTTATTGTTGTTAATATTATTTTATAAATTAAGTAAGTTAAAATGAGTTTTATTACTACGTGTGACGAAGCCGCTTCTGCGACGCAGTGTAAACGTCAGCGTCCGATTCACTGACTTCATTTCGTTCCCTCCTTTATCTGCACTCAAATGCCATACACTATATAGGGATTAGTGAACAAGTGAGCGGTTTCGGACACAGCTAGACTCTCTCTATGAGAGTGAAGCAGGGGATTCTGGGATATCTCAGATGTCCTCTGTTAGATGAGATGAGATGATACACTCTCTCTCTGAGGAACGTCTCTGTGTGTTTTCCTCCAAGTCTTCAAGCCATGCTTTATAACATTATATTGCAGCGTTCGCCTTTAATCTGCCCAGTAATATTTCTAAACCTTCGACATGTATTTTATGAATTCCATAATAATCTTTTTCTGGATCTCGCGCTGAACTGGAGAACACGGTCCCGGAGACCCAGATGTGCTTGGAAGCGTTCCCGCTCTGTTCTTGCGTCTTTATCTCCCTTTACTCCTTTCCTGAGCACTTGAACCTCAAAGCGTTCTTCAAAACTGTAACGTTTAATTACCTTGAAATGACATTTAAATAATTCCCAGGCCCATCTGCATCTCTGGCTCTGTTAGCTTGAAGACGGGCCTCGACTTCGCTGCGCTACATCTGCTTTCCATTCCATTGTTTACCAGTGAATTAAAAAGAAATTCCAATTTACTTAGAAAATGGGAGTTCTGTCCTTGTTAAACTCCCGTAGACGCAGACCAATATGTTTCTGTTTAATGAGCCTGAGGTTGGAACACACTAATAAATTAAAGGCAATTAAAGGCGTTGGATTTATCACAGAAGGATCCCGGCCGTGCGGCTTTGAACGCCTCTTTTATGGACATACAGTGATTTTACGCGGTGTTAACCCTTCGTTAACCCTTCGTTGTGCTAACCCTTCGCTGTATTAACCCTTCGCTGTATTAACCTTTCGCTGTATTAACCCTTCGCTGTATTAACCTTTCGCTGTATTAACCCTTCGCTGACCCTTCGCTGACCCTTCGCTGTATTAACCCTTCGCTGACCCTTCGCTGACCCTTCGCTGTATTAACCCTTCGCTGACCCTTCGCTGACCCTTCGCTGTATTAACCCTCCACTGTATTAACCCTCCACTGTATTAACCCTTCGCTAACCCTTTGCTGTTTTAACCTTCCGCTGTATTAACCTTCCGCTGTATTAACCCTTCGCTGTATTAAAGGGTTACTTCAGGATTTAGCATTAAGCTTTGTATTAGTAGAAAACCTGTAGTATTTTCGAATTGCCATGCTTTCCATCCTCATATCCCCCTTAGACAAGAGATTTATGTATTTTTTGTCTGGAAAAAATCCTCCGATGACGCAAATATCGTCATTTTGCGTCATCTGAGGATTTTCTGGCCAGAGGCTAAAGACTACAGCCAGTAGATGGCGTTGTTCCGCATGTTTTCAGCCCGCCCATACAGGGTGGGATCTCACTCACAGAATGTACACAGTGTCAGCCGTCTTTCTTTGGAAGCTAAGCTAGCAGGCTCTTGTTCTGTGGAGAAAGCTGAATAGTAGGAGAAAGCTGAGTAAGTAACCATCCTCCTTTCCCCGGACTTGTCCGGCGGGCGAGATCGTTCAAAATGTACGGGATTCAGCTTTTGCTTTCTGCGGTCGCCATTCATTGTTTAACGTTACATGCACACCTTTCAATCTAACTGAATTCATTCCGATTGGTGAATTTGAATGTAGTGTTTACATGAACGCTAAACAAGTGATCGGTTGATGTGCGTTTTACCATTGTTAAGAAAAATTCCCGCTCCTCCGTGAGAGATGCGAGACCCGGCGCGTCTCAGTAATCATGCCACCGGCCTCGCGCTGTTCTCCCGCGGCCGTCAGCCTCGTCCTGCTCGCCACTGTAAACATGAATGAATGGCGACTGTAGAACGCAAAAGCCGAATCCCGGACATTTTGGACGATCTCTAATCCCTCGCAAACTCATCACGTAGGCTAGCTATTGTTGTTGCTAGCCTACGCACTCTTACCGGTAGGCGTGGCCTCCTAAGGCAGCGAAGCAAGTGCATTCTGGGAGTTGTTGTCTTTCATCCACATAAGCCAAAAATACATTTTCTGGCTTTTCTCAGTCTAGAAAGCTCCAAATTCAAAAATTTCTTCACATTTCTTCTACTTAAATGACCTATTTTAAATACACATTCATCTTCCCAGAGGTGAAGTATCCCTTTAACCTTCCGCTGTATTAACCTTCCGCTGTATTAACCCTTCGCTGTGTTAACCCTTCGCTGTGTTAACCCTCCGCTGTATTAACCCTTCGCTGTATTAACCTTCCGCTGTATTAACCTTCCGCTGTATTAACCCTTCGCTGTGTTAACCCTTCGCTGTGTTAACCCTCCGCTGTATTAACCCTCCGCTGTATTAACCCTTCACTAACCCTTCGCTGTATTAATCCTTCGCTAACCCTTCGCTAACCCTTCGCTGTGCTAACCCTTCGCTAACCCTTCGCTAACCCTTCGCTGTGCTTACCCTTCGCTGTGCTTACCCTTCGCTGTGCTTACCCTTCGCTGTGTTAACCCTTCGCTGTGTTAACCCTTCGCTAACCCTTCGCTAACCCTTCGCTGTGCTTACCCTTCGCTGTGTTAACCCTTCGCTAACCCTTCGCTGTGCTTACCCTTCGCTGTGCTTACCCTTCGCTGTGCTTACCCTTCGCTGTGTTAACCTTCGCTGTGTTAACCCTTCGCTGTGCTTACCCTTCGCTGAGTTAACCCTTCGCAAACCCTTCGCTGAGTTAACCCTTCGCTAACCCTTCGGAAACCCTTCGCAAACCCTTCGCAAACCCTTCGCACTCGTCTGTTCTGACATTACGAATGATGAACGCATGCAGTGATTGTCATTTTCATGTTACTGTTCAGTCCGTGACGCAGCAGAAACGATGCATCAGTCGCATCAATGGAATAAATAAAGATAACTGAGACGTTGTATGTCACCGTTCTGACTTTTCAGTAACACTTTACAATAAGGTTCATTAGTTAAAGGGGGGGTACAATGGTGTTTCATGTATTCAGAGTTGTTTACAGTGTTAAAGAGATAGATTCTCATGCTAAACATGGGCAAAGTTTTAAAAAAATATTTTGGACGAATAACGGAGAATTTCTATGCTGAAAATCTTACTTCCGGGTTGGTGCAAGTTTCGGCTGGTTTTTTTTAGATCGTGGATCTAATGACGTAGATCAGAGTGCAACTCCTTATATGAGCATTTCTCCCGGAAAAGCTCGCCCGCGAGCACGTCGACTAGAGGAGAGCGAGACCGCGCACATCAACGCGCTTCAACAGGAAATCATCGGCAGCGCTGCATAGGATTTGTTCAAGAATGTCTCCAAAAAAGTGTGTATTTGGATGTGAGGGAAATCTTACCGTGTTCAGTTTTCCAAAGAACCCAGTGTTACAGGAACAGTGGATGCCGTTTGATTTTCCGGGGCAGCAACGGAGTGTAGGAAGTGCGGTTGTGTGTTCTGGTCGTTTCAGTGACGAATGTTTTATTAACAAGGCTCAGGTCGACGCTGGATTTGCAAATCGTTTGCTATTAAAACGTGGAGTGGTCCCAGTGATAAAAGACCCCATTCATGTAAGTACAACTGGATCAGATTTCAGTCTTTTGCTGGAAATCAAGAACTACCGCTTGACTCTATAGCTCCGCCTACAGGACCTCGGCTTTTTCCAGAGAGAATCGGAAAGCTGTATTTTTCTTTTCTAAATATAATAAAACTAAACACTTTTTTGAGATATTAAGGATGCACTACTACTCTATAGGTACTCAAGATTAACATGAGATTAGGTGAAACTGTGCATGTTATGTACCCTTTAAAATAAGTTAATGTATTAACTAACATGAACTAACCATGAGCAATCCATTTGTTACTGTATTTGTTAATCTTTGTTAATGTTAGTAAATAAAAATACAGCTGTTCATTGTTAGTTCATGTTAGTTCACAGTGCATTAACTAATGTTAAAAAGATTTTAATAAAGTATTTGTAAATGTTGAAATTAACATTAACAAAGATTAATAAATGCTGTATATGTGCAGTTCATTATTAGTTCAACTAATGTACTTAACTAATGTTAACTAACAAACCTTATTGTAAAGTGTTACTGACTTTTCTCTTCGAATTTTTTTTCTAAGAAGTTTATATCTCACAAATCAGAGAAAAAGTTGTAATTACCTTTTTTTATTTTGTGGTGGAAACAAGCTACTATACGCATGACTTATACATATACGTATTATTTTGCTTGTTTAATTTCCCCAGTGGTGTTCAGATATCATCTTGAAAACGCATGCAATTGTATTTTGTAATTTTTATTTTATTTATTCTGTGATAAATCACATCTGTATCTGTGACTCTAGACTAAGGCAGTCAGGGCACTAGTCAGGGAGTCATTTTAAAGGTTGAATCAATCTCAGTATCCTTCTAGTGCACTGAAACATTTGCTCCCTAAAGAGTCCCACAATGCACTGTGAACACCAGGGAGCACCGATGCGCACTATGTTCCCTTAATGAAGTTCAGAAGCGCAAAACACATCAGTTCTGACATTGTTCAAAAATACCAGTAGTGACGTTGTATAACAAAGACACTTTTTGATGATGAGATTTGAGATTGTCATGTAGGATAAACAGAGTCATCAGTGTCCCAGTGAGTGATCTTACCAGTGCCCTAACTAGTGCACACGATACACTGATGAGCTAGTGAGCTCAGGCCTTCTCTGCTGCAGAACCTAAACTTTGGAACAGTTTGCCCATAATTGGGAGGTTTGTTAGCCAGTTTTAAATCGGCTCTTAAATCTTATTTATTCTTTCTGGCTTTTGATTAAGATTAGTTTAAAGGTTTATGTTGAAGTTTTCTGATTGTATTTTATGTAAAGTGTTTATCTTTTGTACGCTGCATGTTTTCCTTTAAAGCTTTCCTTTTATATGCTCGACGTTTTGTTGTTTAGCACTGTTGCTTTTAAATGTGCTATAGAAATAAATTGTGACTCGACTCGACTCGGCTGATTGAGACGCACTCTAGTTAGCAACATTGTTGAAATGGTTTAACTTTGTCAGTCTGATCCATTTCACTTCCAGTTCTTTGTCACATTGCTTTGTGGGATACAGTATCCCAGTGCACATGAGCGGCGCTCTGACAGTCCCGTCACACATCTGGCAGCAGGTGGTGTGTGTGGATTAGTGGCTCTCTTACGGGTGTGCAGGGCGAGCAAGCGCGCGCGCGCGCGCAGGCCCTTCAGGCTGCAGGTCTCTCTCTCTCTCTCTCTCTCTCTCTCTCTCTCTCTCTCTCTCTCTCTCTCTCTCTCACTCTCTCTCTCTCTCTCACTCTCTCTCTCTCTCTCTCTCTCTCTCTCTCTCTCTCTGACTCTCTCTCTCTGACTCTCTTACTCTCTCACTCTCTCACTCTCTCACTCTCTCACTCTCTCTCTCTCTCTCTCTCTCACTCTCTCTCTCTCTCTCTCTCTCTCTCTCTCTCTCTCTCTCTCTCTCTCTCTCTCTCTCTCTCTCTCTCTCTCTCTCTCTCTCTCTCTCTCTCTCTCTCTGTTCTCATCCCCTGGAACCGCGAGGCGAGTCAAGCTTTATGGCGATAGAAACAGCGCAGCGGAGCATGTGTTCTCCTCAGGCACTCATGCAGCTGTGAGAGTTTGATTTATGTCTTTCTCAGAACTCTGGGATTTCAAAATGCTACATTTAATGAAACGCAGGGGTCGAACGCAGCGAGTGCAGAAGATGTTCGGTGTAGAGCTGCAGTTTGAGAACAAAGACGCCTTTAATGTTCAGTTCAACAGATCGAGATTGTGAACGCCACCAGGCATTGATGCTCGACGTGTTTCTCCCGTTAGCGGAGCTGCATCTTCTGCAGACACACAGCTTCATTAAAGGAGAACTCCGGTCAATTTTAACATTGAGCTCATTTTTTTGTACATTTGGAGTGCTGTCAATACAGAGAACAACGACAAAAATCGGTGTTGCCTACACCGTGTTATTCTATTTTAAAATTTGCACCCTGTTGACTTCAATGGGGCAAGTACTAAACCTGCTTTTTAGCCCTCTTAACATCCTTGATGTGTCATTACAAGTGCACAGAAAATGTGAGTGATTCCTTCTGAGTGAACACGAGTGAGTCTGACTGCAGTAGATGTGAAAGAAATGTATAAAAATTATGTTATTTAAGCCAGCGCACATACCTTTGTTTACATCCTGTTTTTCGGTTGAAGTCCAAAGTAGTCGATTGCCGAGTTCACGCGCGTGATCATGGGTATTAAACCTATGCGTGTGAACTCGGCAATCGACTACTTTGGACTTCAACCGAAAAACAGGATGTAAACAAAGGTATGTGCGCTGGCTTAAATAACATCATTTTTATACATTTCTTTTACATCTACTGCAGTCAGATCCACTCGTGTTCACTCAGAAGGAATCACTCACATTCTCTGTGCACTTGTAATGACACATCAAGGATGTTAAGAGGCTAAAAGCAGGTTTAGTACTTGCCCCATTGAAGTCAACAGGGTGCAAATTTTAAAAATAGAATAACTCGGTGTAGGCAACACCGATTTTTGTCGTTGTTCTCTGTATTGACAGCACTCCAAATGTACAAAAAAATGAGCTCAATGTTAAAATTGACCGGAGTTCTCCTTTAAAGGGGACATATCATGAAAATCTGACTTTTCACATGTGTCAGTGCTATAATCGGGTCCAGTGCTTCTACCCGACCCAGAAAACGTGAAAAGTGAAACCCAGTAACTGTGTTCTGGTGAGTCTTTCTCTGCAAGCATGTCAAAAAATAAGTCGATAAGATTTTGCTCTCCTTCTGACGTATGAAGAGGATCTTATTATAATATTACCGGCCCTTAATCTGCACGTTTACACACACCAGCCGACATTTGGTTCCACACGCGCCAACAGAGACCAGTTCTAACGCACTGATGAAGATCCAGCAGAGCCTGAAGCTGTTCTGTGGTTGAGCACAGACGAGCACTGAACACTATTGACCAGAACATGTCACCGCTGTCTTATAAAGACCTCAGGAACTGTGGACACTTGTGGAGGAGTTAAACATGATGATGAGATGATCAGTGTAACTCCACAACAACTACAGAAATGTCTCCACTAACATTCAGAAGCTCTACCTGAGTCTCTCCGTAAGGCTGCACTCGCTACTGGTTATTCTGGGATTCTGGATGAGGGAGATTGGCCTGTTCTGTTATTGCCGGAGTTTCTGAAGCTCGTGTAAAGGCTCCGCCCTCTTCTGAACGGAGGCGGAGCTAATGCTCATCTGCATTTAAAGGGACACACACTAAAACAGCGTGTTTCTGCTCTCACCCAAAAAGGGGCAAATTTGACAAACTATAATAAATGATCTGGTATTTTGAGCTGAAATTTCACAGACACATTCTGGGGACACCAGAGATTTATATTATCTTGTGAAAAGTGCATAATGTCACCTTTAAGAGTGTCTGGAGCTGATGGAGGGATGAAGTGTGTGTATGAGCGTCAGGGCTCCAGCTGGCTGATGCTCAGTGTTTGAGCAGGAGAATAATGACAGCAGGTGTACGGGCTTTGATCGGCCCTCCAACACCCGGACTGAAACCCGATCTCCGGCTGGAGGGTGTGTGGGCCCCGGGGCCGGTGCGGGTCCGAGAGCTCTGATCTCTGTTCACAGCTCACACACTCTCACAGGAACACACTGGTCCTGTTCTCCTAACAATTCTTCCTCGTCCGGCTGAAAAAACTATCATGTGTGTCATTTGACAGCTATGGATTTCCTTTGTTGTATATTTCACATAAAGACACTGAATTAAATGAATTTAGATTAAAGTATTTTCTCAAAACTAGTAGTGAGACTCGTAAACCAGGCCTTTGATGTGGGTTATGTCGTAACTTATTCTGAATGTTCTGATCCAATCTGACCTCTGACCTGTAATGCCTGAATCATAATCACACACTGCTGGTTCGTTGGCCAGAGGAGAACTGAGCGACTGACTCTGGATTATTCTCCATTCTGTCACTGATGGAGTTTTGGTTCCTTCACTGTCGCCTTTGTCTTTTGGCGGCTTAGTTGGGGACATTTAATATTCAACAATATTATTGCTCTCCTGCACTGACACCATTATATGAGAACTGAACTGAGCTGGACGATGACATCACGGTTATCTCCAGAGCGGCTTATTATATAAATGAACTAAATTAATAACTTATTTACAACAAAAATGAAGCATCACTGAACTTCCTTAAGCTGGACTGTGATGCTATTTTCTTCTGGAATCAAAACTCTGTTGCATTATTTCCCTGTTATCTCTGTGAAGCTGCTCTGAAACACTGTACTGTGAAGAGCACTGTATAATTAAAGGTGACTTGACTTGACGGAGTGTGTTTAGTCATGTTTGGGAGCTCTTCTCTCCTCATGCGGGACCACCGTCACTCTGAGCGTGTTTAGACCTTGTGTTTTTGGCTTTCTCGTTCACCTTT
>CM040803.1:255000-256509 GCA_022829025.1 Squalius cephalus | reverse complement strand
TATGCATAAATATATCACAATGAAAAAAAAAAAAAAAAAAAAAGTCCAAAGAGCAGTTTAAGGGAAGAGAGTTCAGCCCTTGTCCCTCATATGATGGCAGGAAGACACATACTGCGCTGCCAGGAGAACACACTCTTCTTTCTCTCCCAGAATATAAGACAGTTTGTCTGTGAGGCTCGCTTGTTGGAACTGGGGTAAAATCTGAGCTATTCGTGTGAAATAAGAGTCTCTGATGTGTTTGTACTTGCTGCACTGGGTGAGGAAGTGCAGCTCGTCCTCTACGACTCCATCAGTGCAGTGTGAACACAGTCTGAGCTCTCTGGCTCTCCAGCTCGGCTTGTGCCGGCCCGTCTCCACACACAGACTGTGGTCACTAATGCGATACCTCGTCAGGAGCTTTCTCTGACCATAATTACTGATCTCGGTCAGGTATGGGGCCAATTTATAATCAGACTTTATTTTGTGGAAGTATTTTAATTTATTTACTTGTGTGACCTTTATCTGCCAGTCTTGTATGTATTCTTCTTTGGTTATGTTCCCTATTTCTTTTATTTTTGCGTGTCTGAACTGAATTGTTGGATTAAGTTGGTGTTTTTCCACTAAATGTGTCATGGGGTCGCTCTCGGGGTGTCCTGCCCTGTGTCTGAGAGCGCAGTGATGGTAACTCTCTGACTGCGCGTCTGATAGATGGAACCAGAACTTTGCGGCTCTCTTCTGGATCTCAGATAGGAGAGGGAATCTGCCTAATTCTGCCCGGCAACCCAGACTCGGAGCGTTTCTGTGAGTTCCCAGGATGTTCTTGCAGAACTCGAGGTGGAAAGTTTCCACAGGGGTTTTGTCCCAGGAATCGTAATTTAGTTTAAATTTGGGGCCCCAGATTTCACAGCCGTATAGGAGGATGGGTTTGATGATGCTGTTAAAGATTTTCAGCCACAGTTTAACGGGTGGGTTAAATTTGAACAGGGGTTTTCTTATTCTATAATAAGCCCTACGTGCTTTATCAGTCAGATCTTTCATTGCAGTGTCAAACTTTCCAGAAGCTGAGATTGTCAGACCCAAATAATTATAACAGGTGACATGATTAAGAATGGTTCCCCCAAGTGTAAATATGTATTTGTTGTCAGTAAGGCGAGGTTTCTTCTGGAAGATCATGATTTTGGACTTCTCCATGTTTATGGGTAAGGCCCAGTCGCTGCTGAACTCCTCCAGAAGCGAGAGGCTTTGGTGCAGACCCTCTTCATGAGGAGACAGCAGCAGGAGATCGTCAGCGTACAGGAGGCTTTTGATCTCTCTGTCCTCGAGGGTCAGGCCAGGACAAGAGGACTTCTCAAGTGTTGATGCCAATTCATTAATATAGATATTGAATAGAGTCGGGCTGAGGCTGCAGCCTTGACGAACTCCTTTAGTTTGACTGAAATAATCAGTGCGTTTGTCGTTAATCTTGACGCCGCATTTGTTCCCATTGTAAATGTCCTTTATGATGTCATATGTCCTTCCTCCTATTCCACT
>CM040803.1:230000-252500 GCA_022829025.1 Squalius cephalus | reverse complement strand
GTCCTCTGCTCTCTCGGCTGCCATCTCTGCCTGTGCCGGCCTCTCTCTACAGCCAGACTGTGGTCACTCACACACACACACACACACACACCTCTCTCTACAGCCAGACTGTGGTCACTCAGCCTGTACTTGGTCAGGGTCTATCTGTCTGTCTCACTCTCTGTCTGTCCGTCTTTCTGTCTCACTCAAATTCAAATTCAAATGAGCTTTATTGGCATGACTTGTACAGTATTGCCAAAGCATTGGCCATTACATAAATGGACATTACATACACAAATAATCTATAAATTCAATAAATCAATCAGTAAACAAATGCATGAATACATTTATATATAAAAAAAAAACAAAAAAAAAAACACCTTTGTACATTTGTACCAACATTCAGACAAGATAAGGATGATTCTGACTTTAGTTTTGTCCACTGGCTGACTCTCGTAGTTTGTGGCACTCACACTGTCTCACTCTCTGTCTATCTGTCTGTCTGTCTGTCTCACTCTCTGTCTGTCCGTCTTTCTGTCTCACTCTCTGTCTGTCCGTCTCACTCTCTGTCTGTCCGTCTCACTCTCTGTCTGTCCGTCTCACTCTCTGTCTGTCCCTCACTCTCTGTCTGTCCGTCTTTCTGTCTCAATTCAATTTCAATTTCAATTCAAATGAGCTTTATTAGCATGACTGTGTAACACAATGTTGCCAAAGCATCAACATATTATATATAAATAATAAAACAAACAAACAAAACATATATGTATAGATCATGTCATATGTAGCATAGTAAATATAAATAAATAGATAAATAAACACAATCTATCCTAATAAGTGAATAAATACAGTGGGTCTCTCTAGAGAATTAGCTGACTCTGGCGTTGTGAATAGCTAACACATATTTAGCCGCGAGTGCAGCTGTACTGTCATCTTCTCCCAGTAAGAAGAACATTTTCTCAGAGGTCTCACTCTCTGTCTATCTGTCTGTCTGTCTCACTCTGTCTGTCCGTCTTTCTGTCTCACTCTCTGTCTGTCCGTCTTTCTGTCTCACTCTCTGTCTGTCCGTCTTTCTGTCTCACTCTCTGTCTGTCCGTCTTTCTGTCTCACTCTCTGTCTGTCCGTCTTTCTGTCTCACTCTCTGTCTGTCCGTCTTTCTGTCTCACTCTCTGTCTATCTGTCTGTCTGTCTCACTCTCTGTCTGTCCGTCTTTCTGTCTCACTCTCTGTCTGTCCGTCTCACTCTCTGTCTGTCCGTCTCACTCTCTGTCTGTCCGTCTCACTCTCTGTCTGTCCGTCTCACTCAATTCAATTTAATTCAATTCAATTCAATTCAATAAAGCTTTATTGGCATGACAAAAATACATTTGTATTGCCAAAGCATGAAAACAACATATAAAATTATGATTTTGAACATTTAGTACAGAAAATAATAATAATTATTAAATTAAATAAAAAATAATAAATAAAAATAGTAAAACAGTTTATGAACATTTCAAAATTCTGTGAACAACTTAGAATTCAGAATTCAGTGTGTAAGTGTTTGTGTGTTTGTTTTGTGTACAAGCATGTGTGTGTGTGAGCGCATCACTGATTGGTCGTCAACTCTCTCTTTTTGTGACAGGCATCGATGTATCTTGCCGCTAGTGTGATACAATCTCTTTTTTCACCTAATAGGTGTTGAACCCTAACCTGTGTGTAGAAAGTCCCTCTAATGTCCTCATAGTTGGGACAGCTGGTGAAAAAGTGTTGCTCTGTCTCCACCTCTCCCTGGGCACAGTACGGGCAGAGGCGTCTCTCTCTGGGCAGCCAGCTCTGCCTGTATCTCACAGACACACACACACACACACACACACACACACACACACACACACACACACAGCTCTGCCTGTATCTGCCCGTCTCTACAGTCAGGCTGTGGTTGCTCAGTCTGTACCTCGTCATTCTTCTTCTGAGTGTGCAGTCCTTCACTGCACTCAGGTATTCTGCGGTTGTGTAGTCTCTGTTTAGGGCCAAATAACATTCTAGTTTACTCTGTTTTTGTGTTGTTTCAGTCCAGTAGGTCAGGTAATGCTCTCGCTGAGCTTTTATAATGTGGTTGGGCCGGATTGTGTGGACGAGGGTGTCAGTGTCCTGAGGCTGGTTAGTGTTAGTGGTGTTCGTCTGTGTGTGGAGCCTCAGGACCAGCTGAATGAGCGGGCTCTTCTCAAGGTTCATCTCATGGTTCTTAAGGGCTTTATAATGATAAGAGTTGGGGTCACTCATTTTAAGATGTTTCCAAAATTTGATGGCTCGTTTCTCAACATGTATTAGGAGAGGGTACTGGCCTAATTCTGCCCTGCATGCGTTGTTCGGCGTGTTCCTCTGCACTCTCAGGACACTCTTACAGAACTCGGCATGCAGGGTTTCAATCGGACTTTTGTCCCATTTGTCGAATTGGTGGTTTAGGAGAGGACCCCAAACTTCACTGCCATATAATGCAATTGGTTCTATGACTGATTGGAATATTTTGAGCCAGATTCTGATCGGTATTTCAATTTGGATAGATTTTTTGATGGCATAGAAGGCCCTTCTTGCTTTCTCTTTCAGTTCATTCACGGCCAAATTTAGGTTTCCATTTGCACTTATCTTCAGCCCGAGGTATGTGTAGCTTGTGACATGATCAAGTTTGGTCATACCAAGGGTGAACTTGTGTCACTCTCTGTCTATCTGTCTGTCTGTCTCTCTCTCACTCTCTCTGTCTGTCCGTCTGTCTCTCTCTCACTCTCTCTGTCTGTCCGTCTGTCTCTCTCTCACTCTCTGTCTGTCCGTCTGTCTCTCTCTCACTCTCTCTGTCTGTCCGTCTGTCTGTCCCTCACTCTCTGTCTATCTGTCTGTCTTTCTGTCTCACTCTGTCTGTCCGTCTTTCTGTCTCACTCTCTGTCTGTCCGTCTCACTCTCTGTCTGTCTGTCTGTCTGTCTGTCTCTCTGTCTGTCTGTCTGTCTGTCTGTCTGTCTGTCTGTCTCACTCTGTCTCACTCTCTGTCTGTCTGTCCGTCTGTCTGTCTGTCTGTCTCTCTCTCACTCTCTCTGTCTGTTCGTCTGTCTCTCTCTCACTCTCTGTCTGTCTGTCCGTCTTTCTGTCTCACTCTGTCTCACTCTCTGTCTGTCTCTCACTCTCTGTCTGTCTGTCCGTCTTTCTGTCTCACTCTGTCTCACTCTCTGTCTGTCTGTCTCACTCTGTCTCACTCTCTCTCTGTCTGTCTGTCCGTCTGTCTGTCTGTCTGTCTGTCTGTCTGTCTGTCTGTCTGTCTGTCTGTCTCACTCTGTCTCACTGTCTGTCTGTCTGTCTCACTCTGCCTCACTGTCTGTCTGTCTGTCTCACTCTGCCTCACTGTCTGTCTGTCTGTCTCACTCTGCCTCACTGTCTGTCTGTCTGTCTCACTCTGTTTCACTCTGTCTGTCTGTCTGTCTGTCTGTCTCTCTCTCACTCTCTCTGTCTGTCCGTCTGTCTCTCTCTCACTCTCTCTGTCTGTCCGTCTTTCTGTCTCACTCTGTCTCACTCTCTGTCTGTCTGTCTCACTCTGTCTCACTCTCTGTCTCACTCTCTGTCTGTCTGTCCGTCTCACTCTCTGTCTCACTCTCTGTCTCACTCTCTGTCTCACTCTCTGTCTCACTCTCTGTCTCACTCTCTGTCTGTCTGTCTCTCTCTCACTCTCTCTCTGTCTGTCCGTCTTTCTGTCTCACTCTGTCTCACTCTCTGTCTGTCTGTCTCACTCTGTCTCACTCTCTGTCTGTCCGTCTTTCTGTCTCACTCTCTGTCTGTCCGTCTTTCTGTCTCACTCTCTGTCTATCTGTCTGTCCGTCTGTCTGTCTCACTCTCTGTCTGTCCGTCTTTCTGTCTCACTCTCTGTCTGTCTGTCTCACTCTCTGTCTGTCTGTCTCTCTGTCTCTCTGTCTCACTGTCTCACTCTGTCTCACTCTGTCTCACTCTCTGTCTCACTCTCTGTCTGTCTGTCTCTCTCTCACTCTCTCTGTCTGTCCGTCTGTCTCTCTCTCACTCTCTGTCTGTCTGTCCGTCTTTCTGTCTCACTCTGTCTCACTCTCTGTCTGTCTGTCTCACTCTGTCTCACTCTCTGTCTGTCTGTCTCACTCTGTCTCACTCTCTGTCTGTCTGTCCGTCTGTCTGTCTGTCTGTCCGTCTCACTGTCTCACTGTCTCACTCTCTGTCTCACTCTCTGTCTCACTCTCTGTCTCACTCTCTGTCTCACTCTCTGTCTGTCTGTCCGTCTGTCTGTCCGTCTGTCTGTCTGTCTGTCCGTCTGTCTGTCTGTCTCACTCTCTGTCTGTCTGTCTGTCTCACTCTCTGTCTGTCTGTCTCTCACTGTCTGTCTGTCTCTCACTCTCTCTGTCTGTCTCTCACTCTCTCTGTCTGTCCGTCTGTCTCTCTCTCACTCTCTCTGTCTGTCCGTCTGTCAATTCAATTCAATTCAATTCAGAAAGCTTTATTGGCATGACAAAAAAGTACATTTTGTATTGCCAAAGCATCACAACAACATAGAAAATGATTTAGAACATTTAGTACACAAAATTATAATAATAGTTAAATTAAATAAAAAAGAGAGTATTATATATATTATCTTGGCTAATTATTGCAAAAATAATAATACAGATAACATAAAGCAATAATAATAGTGTAAACAAAGATTAATAAATAAAATAAAAAGGATTATATTGCAGAGATCATGTATATAAAAAACAAAAATAAACAAACACTGAACTTGAACATTATATATGTGTGTAGGTGTGATGGGATGGGTTAGGCTGTGTGTGTGTGATGGGGTGTGTTAGGCTGTGGGTGTGTGTGTGTGTATTGGGTGTCTGCTGCTCTGCTCGTCCCTCAGGATGTGGAGAGATGCTACTAGTCTCGCTGCTATATTGGAGCATTTGGCTTCTTCGCCAAGGATGAATCTGAGTTTTTGGGTTGGGTTACAGGTGTTAAATTGGGGAAATATCTTATTAATTTTGGGGTAATATTGGTCTCTGATGTGTTCATATTTTCGGCATTCTATGAGGAAGTGCAGCTCGGTCTCCGGCACTCCCAGAATGCAGTGCGTGCAGAGTCTGTCCTCCCGGGAGAGCCAGGTCTGTCTGCGCCGGCCCGTCTCGATGGCCAGGCTGTGCTCGCTGAGTCTGTACATCGTCAGGGTTTTCCTGAGCTTCACATCACTCACTGTGCTCAGGTAGCTCGCAACAGTGTACTCTCGATTTAGTGCCGAATAACATTCCAGTTTGTGTTGGTTTTGAATGGTGTTCGTCCAATGGGTGATGTACTTGTCTTGTTCTGTGTTGATAATTTGTGCAGGCCGAATGTGTGTGAGTGTGTGTGTGTGCTGAGGCGAGCTGATCTCTGCAGGAGAGAGCTCAGTCAGTCTCAGCACCAGCTGGCACAGGGGACTCCTCGCTACGCTCAGCTCTTGGTGTTTGAGGGCTCTGTAGTGGTATGAGTTGGGGTCGCTTGTTTTCAGGTGTTTCCAGAATTTGATGGCTCTTTTTTGAATGTTTAGAAGGAGAGGGTATTGGCCTAATTCTGCCCTGCATCCGTTGTTTGGTGTTTTTCTTTGGACTTTGAGTATTCTTTTACAGAAATCTAATTGTAGAGTTTCAATCGGATGTTTTTCCCAATTTAAAAAGTCAAATTTTATAGAAGGACCCCACACTTCACTGCCATATAGAACAATCGGTTCAATTATTGATTTGAAAAGTTTGAGCCAAATTTGGATTGGGATGTCAATTTTGATTGATCGTTTTATGGCATAGAAAGCCCTTTGAGCTTTCTCTTTGAGTTCATTCACAGCCAAGGTAAAGTTACCAGTTGGAGTTATTTTCAGGCCGAGGTAGGTGTATGCTTTTGTGCTCTCAATGGTTCTGTGTGAGAGTGTGAATGTGTGTGTTGGTCCCTGAGATCTGGAGCGTTTCTGGAACATCATGACTATAGTCTTCTGGAGGTTGACGGTCAGGGCCCAGGACTGACAGTAATCCTCCAGCAGATCCAGGCTGTCCTGAAGCCCCTCTTTAGTGGGCGACAGGAGCACCAAGTCGTCTGCGTAGAGTAGACACTTGATCTCTGTGTCGTGGAGAGTGAGACCTTGAAAGGGAGCATGTTCTAACGTATTGGCCAATTGGTTGATGTAGATGTTGAAGAGGGTGGGGCTTAAACTGCATCCCTGTCTCACTCCGCGCCCCTGGGGGAAAAATTCAGTTCTTTGGTTTCCAATTTTGACAGCGCATTGGCTGGCTGTGTACATCGATTTGATCAAATCATAGAATTTCCCCCCTACTCCACTGTCGATGAGTTTTAGGTATAATCCTTCGTGCCAGATTGAATCAAATGCTTTCTTGAAATCAACGAAACAAGCAAAAATTTGTTCTTTGTTTTGATGTACATATTTGTCAATTAGTGTTTGTAATGTAAAAATGTGATCGGATGTGCGACATTTTGGAAGAAAGCCAATTTGGGATTTACTCAAGGCATTGTGCTTCATAAGGAAGTGTAAAAGTCTGGCGTTTAAGATGCTGCAGAGAACCTTCCCCAGGTTACTGTTCACACAGATGCCTCGGTAGTTGTTGGGGTCTAGTTTGTCTCCGCTCTTGTGGATGGGGCTGATGAGGCCCTTGTTCCAGATCTCAGGGAAGAACCCTACACACAGAACATCATTGAACAGTTTTAGCATGGCCAGTCTGAAGCTTTGGTCTGTGTGTTTCAGCATCTCGTTCAGGATGCTGTCTACACCACAGGCTTTCTTGGACTCAAGGACTCCTAATTTTTCTTCCAATTCGGTCATTGTTATGGGGAAATCTAAAGGGTTTTGGTTTGTTTTAATTGATCTTTCCAAATTGTCTAGTTTATTAATTATTTCATTTTGATTATAATGTTGAATTTCAGTTGGGGTGTATAATTCCTGGAAGTGGTTTTTCCACTTCTCCCCGTCTTGGATTGCCAGAACTTCTTGATTTGGTTTGTATAACAATTTCCATTTATCCCAAAATTTGTGTGAGTTTATAGATTTTTCGATTTCTTCAAACTGGTTTTGCAAAAACTGTGCTTTTTTCCGCCGGAGTGTGGCTTTATACTGTTTTAGTGCCTCACAATAAAGAAGGCGGAGGTCCGGATTATCTGGTTGTCTGTGTTTTTGATTTGATAAATTTCTCAGAAGGTTTTTTCTCAGAGCCTTACAGTCCAAATCAAACCATTTGTCAGTCTCTAAATATTTTTTCTTTGGTTTAACAATTGTCAAATTACTTTTTTGTGCTGTTTTGTAGAATATGTTGTTTAGGTCTTGTACTTCCTGATTGATGCCGAATTGGTTTTTAGGGTATACCTGTATTTGGAATGAGTGTATGAGGGATTGTATTTCTGAAGATTCGACAGCAGTGCTGTAATTACTGGCACTGTTTTCAGTCCATTTGAAAGACATTATTTTGCTCATTTGATATGGGGTCCTAATTGGTTTGGGTGATGTTTCAGATTGCTTTATATAGAGGATGATTTGGCTGTGGTCTGAGAAAGGTTTCAGGGGTTTGACTGTGAATGCTCTCAGAGAGGAAAGGTCGAGATCTGTGATGGTATAGTCTACAGTGCTGTTACCCAGAGCTGAGCTGTAGGTGTATCGGCCGAGCGAGTCCCCTCGCAGTCTCCCGTTGACGATGTACAGAGCCAGTCCTCGGCAGAGCTGCAGCAGCTGCCGTCCGTGAGCGTTCACGGTTTCATCACAGTTTTGTCTGCTGGGGTGAGAGGGGTACAAGTCGTTATTGCCTGTGATGAATCTGCTACCGTGCGATTCGATGAAATCTAGTTCTGCTCCTGTTCTGGCGTTTAAGTCACCCATAAGCAGCACATTTCCCTGGGCCTGGAAATGGCTGATTTCTCTCTCTATGTTCTGGAAAGTTTCCTCTTGGAAATACGGAGACTCGAGGGGAGGAATGTAAACTGCACAGAGGAAAACAGGCTTAGATGCTGATATCATTCCTTTTTGTATTTTTAGCCACAAGTGATGTTGTTCTTTTTTTATTAGTTCTATGGACAGTTCAGATTTAATCCATATTATCATCCCTCCCGAGTCTCTCCCTTGTGTGACTGATGTGAGTTTGACGGATGGTAATATAATCTCTCTGTATCCTGAGGGGCAGCCAGTGAACGCATCTCCTCTACACCAGGTTTCCTGTAAGACGATGACATCTATGTCTTGAAGTTCTTTCATAAAATCAGAATTTCTACTTTTTAGGCCAAAGACTGAGGAGTTTAGACCTTGGATATTCCACGTAGAAAAACTAAGTGATTTCATCATAAACTTTTAAAACAATGTGTATGGTTTGTTTGCTATTTTGAGAAAAGAGAAATGATGCAAAATTACTATAGATTAAATTAGAAGAATGAATGATGGAATTAAAGTTATGGTAGGAACTCAAAACATCAACAATTCCATATTAAATGTACATCAATACCACAGAATAAGGTAGGTGTTTTTTTTTTTTTTTTTTTTTTTTTTTTTTTTTTCTTCTACCACTGTCCGCTGTGTGTTAGTAGGTGAGAGCAGATGATACTCAGCATGTGTTGGATGTCGTGGAGTTCAGCGTTAGGGTGGTCTGCTCCTCCACTGACAGCTTGGGCGTAGCTCGGTCTGCCTGGATGGGCTGGGCTCTGCTGTGGACGGGCTTCAGCTGCTGGAGCTGTGGGGCTTTTGTAGGACGGTCTCTCGCTGTAGGGGTCCTGTCTGGGTGCTGGAGCTCCGGGTGGTGGACCTCTGGGTACTGGAGCTCTGGGCGGTGGACCTCTGGGTGGAGGTCTGGGTGGTGCTCCGGTCGGGGCTCTAGATGAGCTGTGGGCTGGGATGTAGTATGCTGGAGTGTGTCTCGATGGATTGGCTGGGTTAGGGCTGGTTCTGCTCCACCTGGGGCTGGTCTGATTGGTCCTGTTTAGAGTGACATCTTTGAGTCTCTTGGCGAGGATATGTACCAGGTTCTTAAAAAGGTGGACGTGGTCGTATAGACAGTCACTGTCCAGGTCTGGATGGTGGGCCAAGTGGACGTTGGGCAGGAGGGCACAATGTCTAGAGATGCTGGAGTTTATTTTATTAATTGTGTTGGGATGGAAATCTGTTCTCTGAAGTAAAGTGGACAGGATGATTTTGGAGTTGGGGAAGGTTTCTCTAGCTTTATCCACGACGGCTCTGAGGGAGTCCGACACTCGGTCCTGCTGGCTCCGCAGGTCGTTTGTGCCCGTGTGGATAATGATGTGGCTGGGCCGGCCTAGCTGGGACTCTGTCAGGAGCTCCAGGGCTTTGTCAGTGGTGGGACACCAGAGTTTAACAGCTCTGTGCTGGGGGAAGAGTTTCTTTACATCTATGAATTTGCCATTTGAATCGATGAGTAGAGCTATTTCGGGTTCCTCTGTGCTGGCTGGTGCTGGGCTGCTGTGAGGCGAGGGCTGCTGTGCTGAGGAGTCTGGCAGGGGGCGCTGTGACGGCTGTGAGCGGTCTGGGTCGGGTCTCTCTGCGCTGAGGGCTGGGTGTTGACTCCCTGTGTTCGGCGACTCTGGGCTGGAGGGCAGTGTTTGAGCTCTGTGGGTCTGCTCTGGCTCTTCTCTGGCCAGGAGGATCTCTCTCAGCTGCTCTCTCAGGGCCTGGATCTCACTGCGCTGCTGCTCTCTCTCCTCCTGAATCTCTCTCAGCTGCTCTCTCAGGGCCTGGGTCTCTCTCAGCTGCTCTCTCAGGGCCTGGGTCTCACTGCGCTGCTGCTCTCTCTCCTCCTGGATCTCTCTCAGCTGCTCTCTCAGGGCCTGGATCTCACTGCGCTGCTGCTCTCTCTCCTCCTGGATCTCTCTCAGCTGCTCTCTCAGGGCCTGGGTCTCTCTCAGCTGCTCTCTCAGGGCCTGGGTCTCACTGCGCTGCTGCTCTCTCTCCTCCTGGATCTCTCTCAGCTGCTCTCTCAGGGCCTGGATCTCACTGCGCTGCTGCTCTCTCTCCTCCTGGATCTCTCTCAGCTGCTCTCTCAGGGCCTGGGTCTCTCTCAGCTGCTCTCTCAGGGCCTGGGTCTCACTGCGCTGCTGCTCTCTCTCCTCCTGGATCTCTCTCAGCTGCTCTCTCAGGGCCTGGGTCTCGCTGCGCTGCTGCTCTCTCTCCTCCTGGATCTCTCTCAGCTGCTCTCTCAGGGCCTGGGTCTCACTGCGCTGCTGCTCTCTCTCCTCCTGGATCTCTCTCAGCTGCTCTCTCAGGGCCTGGGTCTCACTGCGCTGCTGCTCTCTCTCCTCCTGGATCTCTCTCAGCTGCTCTCTCAGGGCCTGGGTCTCGCTGCGCTGCTGCTCTCTCTCCTCCTGGATCTCTCTCAGCTGCTCTCTCAGGGCCTGGGTCTCACTGCGCTGCTGCTCTCTCTCCTCCTGGATCTCTCTCAGCTGCTCTCTCAGGGCCTGGGTCTCTCTCAGCTGCTCTCTCAGGGCCTGGGTCTCTCTCAGCTGCTCTCTCAGGGCCTGGGTCTCTCTCAGCTGCTCTCTCAGGGCCTGGGTCTCTCTCAGCTGCTCTCTCTCCTCCTGGATCTCTCTCAGCTGCTCTCTCAGGGCCTGGGTCTCACTGCGCTGCTGCTCTCTCTCCTCCTGGATCTCTCTCAGCTGCTCTCTCAGGGCCTGGATCTCACTGCGCTGCTGCTCTCTCTCCTCCTGGATCTCTCTCAGCTGCTCTCTCAGGGCCTGGGTCTCGCTGCGCTGCTGCTCTCTCTCCTCCTGGATCTCTCTCAGCTGCTCTCTCAGGGCCTGGGTCTCGCTGCGCTGCTGCTCTCTCTCCTCCTGGATCTCTCTCAGCTGCTCTCTCAGGGCCTGGGTCTCACTGCGCTGCTGCTCTCTCTCCTCCTGGATCTCTCTCAGCTGCTCTCTCAGGGCCTGGGTCTCGCTGCGCTGCTGCTCTCTCTCCTCCTGGATCTCTCTCAGCTGCTCTCTCAGGGCCTGGGTCTCTCTCAGCTGCTCTCTCAGGGCCTGGGTCTCACTGCGCTGCTGCTCTCTCTCCTCCTGGATCTCTCTCAGCTGCTCTCTCAGGGCCTGGGTCTCGCTGCGCTGCTGCTCTCTCTCCTCCTGGATCTCTCTCAGCTGCTCTCTCAGGGCCTGGGTCTCTCTCAGCTGCTCTCTCAGGGCCTGGGTCTCGCTGCGCTGCTGCTCTCTCTCCTCCTGGATCTCTCTCAGCTGCTGCCTCATCTCTGCTGTGGACTGCTCTCTGTCCTCTAGCTGGAGTCTCTGTGTGGTCAGCTCACACTGATAGCTGTCCTTCTCTGTCTGGAGCTTCCTCGTCTGCTGTGTGAGGGCTGACAGTCTCTGTGTTAAGAGCTCGGTGCTCTGCTGGAGTTCAGTGTGAGCTGCACATGTGTCCGACTGCTGCTGTTTCAGCACAGTTTCTCTGAGCTGCACCATCTCCATCTCCAGCTTGGTGAAGTGCTCCTGTAGGAGAGGGATAGCTCTGAGCAGGGAGGGCGAGATGTGCTCAACACTTTCTGCAGGAGTGGGTCTGAGATCTGAGGTGCTGTTCGGTGGATTCTGCTCAGATGACGAGCTTTCAGATAGGACAGCTTTCTCATGTTTCGCGATTTCACCTATTGTCCTGTAGTCCGCCTGGAATGTTTTCAGGTCCCCCTGTACCATGACTGTGCCATTTTTGTAGATGTTCACAGTCATCACTGTGCTGTCAGGGTCATGTGGTTCTCTGATTTTGACTTTCCAGCCATTACAGGTGCCTTCTTTCTTTACAGAGGGGTAATGGTTGATGATGGCTTTATGCCAGGCGCTGGGGTGACTAGAGAAGAAAATGAGGTTGCAGACTTCTCCAGTTTTGAACAGGTCTGCAAACAGAGTCTCTGGATTGTTTGTCAGAAGTTTCTGCTTATAGGTCTTTCTTGCGGTGTCGGATTTCACCTCAGAGGGATACTGTATGGTGGTGAGGGGGCAGCTCATTTGCATATGGCAGTGGGCTGATTGCAGCTGCAGCTCTGATTGGCTGATTCTCTCTGCCTCAGTTAAATTGATACATTGAGGAATGTCAGAGTGTGGGCTAGGCATAGCTTTAGCCTTTTAGCATTTTTAGCTTATAAAAATATAAAAAGATCAATTTTATGTCCTTATATTTGGAAAAAATAAGCAAACAAGCCCAAAAAAAGGTTTCCAGTGCAGTTTTAGTTGTACTCACTGCTTCTCCCTCTGTGGATAGGTGGTTCTTTTCCTGTTTTAAACTTTCCCTCCAATTTTCCAGCAGGCCTGTTGCTAGAAGTCTGATCTTCTGAACCTCTGCGTTGATTATTTGTGTTTAAAAATAAAAATACTATATTTTTTGAGTTCTTTTCATCAAATTTCACGTCTGTATATGGTATTCTTCTAGATTTTGTAGATTTTCGGTCTATTTCTTTTCTCAAAATAGCAAACAAAGAAGAAAATCTAAGAGCTCATGCAGATCATGGCTTCATTCATGATCATGGAGTCTGTCTCTCTCTCACTCTCTCTCTCTGTCTGTCCGTCTGTCTCTCTCTCACTCTCTCTGTCTGTCCGTCTGTCTCTCTCTCACTCTCTGTCTGTCCGTCTTTCTGTCTCACTCTCTGTCTGTCCGTCTCACTCTCTGTCTATCTGTCTGTCTGTCTCACTCTCTGTCTGTCCGTCTCACTCTCTGTCTGTCCGTCTCACTCTGTATGTCTGTCTGTCTCACTCTCTGTCTGTCTGTCTGTCTCTCACTGTCTGTCTGTCTCTCACTCTCTCTGTCTGTCTCTCACTCTCTCTGTCTGTCCGTCTGTCTCTCTCTCACTCTCTCTGTCTGTCCGTCTGTCTCTCTCTCACTCTCTCTGTCTCTCTCTCTGTCTCTCTCTCACTCTCTCTGTCTGTCCGTCTGTCTCTCTCTCACTCTCTCTGTCTGTCCGTCTGTCTCTCTCTCACTCTCTCTGTCTGTCCGTCTGTCTCTCTCTCACTCTCTCTGTCTGTCCGTCTGTCTCTCTCTCACTATCTGTCTGTCCGTCTCACTCTCTGTCTATCTGTCTGTCTGTCTCACTCTGTCTGTCTGTCTCTCTGTCTCTCTGTCTGTCTGTCTGTCTGTCTGTCTGTCTGTCTGTCTGTCCGTCTCACTCTCTGTCTGTCCGTCTCACTCTCTGTCTATCTGTCTGTCTGTCTCACTCTGTCTGTCTGTCTCTCTGTCTCTCTGTCTGTCTGTCCGTCTCACTCTCTGTCTGTCCGTCTCACTCTCTGTCTGTCCGTCTCACTCTCTGTCTATCTGTCTGTCTGTCTCACTCTGTCTGTCTGTCTTTAAACATTCAAACTTCAAGGCTTTTTAAACTTTTGTTCTAAACCTTCAAACATACTTTGTCCAACTAGTTTCCAAGTGTTTCTAGTTTAAAATTACAGCTGTGAATGTCCTTGAATTTATTTATTTATACTTCATTCAAACTCTGCATCTGGTTTGCTAAATCAAATTCAGGAATTTAATTTATTTGATGGGTTCTGATGGTTGAGATGTTTGTTTGTGTGTTCGTCGGATCTCACACAGGCTAACATCACTCAGACTGTCTTCAGAAATGTTTTTATGTGACGTTTGGCACAGCCGTGAAATGATTGATCATGGATTATACAGTGCGTCAGAATTATTAGCCACGTTGGTTTTCTGATCATATTTTATTCCAGGCACATTTTAACAATTCCAAACCACAAATCACACTTAATTCTTCACCTTAATTCTTAATTCTTTTGCATTTAACCTGTGTCTTTTCTTCTTCACCTGTTTTTGTCTGACCCAATGAGCATTTCACAGTCTAATGGTCATGCCTAAACTGCAATTTCTAGTATTGCATTTGAATTGCATTCTTCTCATGGGCATTTAATCATTTTTAAAATGTAAAAGAAAACGTGCCTAAAAATCCTGCATACCTGAATATAAGGTGTTTTTTCATTTCCAGCCTTCATGAACTATTATATATCACTTATAAATGATTAAATGCTAAATTAATAGTAGTTATTAAGATTAATGTGTTTTGGAATTGGCAAAATGTGCCTGGAAAGAAAATATGATCAGAAAATCAATGTGCCTGATAATTCTGCACACACTTTATTCTTCAAGCTCCGTTCATATTTTCCCCAGTGTTCTCCTGCAGTGTTTTTCGTCTGGTTTGTTAGCAGGGCTGTAGTTTGTGATTCTGGCTAACTGATAACCGTGGGTCACATGCGCTCAGGTAGTTTCTGCTGGCGGAACGAATGGAGTCTCCGTGGTCGAGTGAAGATGTCAAACACACGGCGTGTAGGAGGTTTGAGAACCGGCCCTTTCCCATGATCCCTCAGTGCGCTCCTGATCACTGAAGGTGAGCCAGCCTGGGTTTATTCCCAGCGGTCTGAGGTCTGAGGTGTGCAAGACTCTGACAGAAACAAGCGGTGGGTTAATCTGTCATTAATTAAGCTAATTACAGGCCTGTCGTTAGGCTCACAGTTCTGCTGGAGTGACGGTGTGTAATTAATGAAGTCAGCCAGTAGGAACACTGGGATGGAATGTGGAGTTTTCTGAGGCGAAGTTTCAGACGCAAAGATCTGACAGGATGTTCCCTTCAGGATCACTGACCCTTGACCTGTGTGTGTGCGTGCGTGCGTGCGTGCGTGCGTGCGTGCGTGCGTGCGTGCGTGCGTGTGTGTGTGTGTGATTTAGCAGACAGCTGTGTGTTTTGGATTCTTTGGATGTGTTTTTGTTACGTTGATCCATTATCAGTGGTTTTCAATCCCGGTGAATCACCGCTCTGCACTGCACATGTCTCTCTTATCAAAACTCTTTGTTCAGTTAATGAATCTCTCACCTAATGAGCTGATTATATGAGTCAGGTGTGTTAAATAAGGGAGACATAAAACAGCAGAGTGGTGAGTCCCCAGGACCAGGATTGACCACACCCACTACATCAAAACCACACCCACTACATCAAAACCACACCCACTACATCCAGACCACACCCACTACATCCAGACCACACCAGACCACACCCACTACATCCAATCCACACCCACTACATCCAATCCACACCCACTACATCCAGACCTCTCCCACTACATCTAAACCTCTCCCACTACATCCAGACCTCTCCCACTACATCCAGACCTCTCCCACTACATCCAGACCTCTCCCACTACATCCAGACCACATCCACTACATCAAAACCACATCCATTACATCCAGACCACACCCACTAAATTATACCACACCCACTACATCCAGACCACACCCAAACCAGACCCACTACATCCAAACCACACCCACTATATCCAAACCACACCCACTATATCCAGACCACACCCATTACACCCAGACCACACCCACTACACCCAAACCAGACCCACTACGTCCAGACCACACCCACTTCATTCACACCACACCCACTACATCCAGACCACACCCACTTTATTCACACCACACCGACTGTGTGCTCAAATGTAAGAAAGTATAAAGTTTTGTGTGAAAAAAAAAACTGCAGGAGGTAATGAACAGTCCTCATCATGATAAAACGTGTGTGTGTGTTCTCTCACTCAGTTCCTCAGGGTTGTTGAGAGTCCTTCACTTTGTCCTGTATCATGAGCTCAGGGACAGTGTGAGTGTGAATATGTGTGTGTGTGTCCGTGCGTATGTGTCTTGTGTGCTACTTTGGCTTTTTAAAGGTTAAAGTCTTGTTTCTATGATGTGACTCTTAACGCTGTAGTCAAACTGTGTGTCTTTTGAGTTCTTGTGTAATGAATGTGTGTGTGAGCGGTTTGTGAGTTCTTATGAGTAATTATGGGTTCTGTTTGAAGCGGCCTGTAAAACAGCAGCTCTAGAGCTCCACACAGAGAGTGTGTGTGTGTGCAGAGCTCCAGTGGTTGCTGGCTGGTAAGTTCAGTAGGAGCTGCGGCTCATTTCAGTCAGGAGAGAGAGTGAGTGTGTGTGAGAGAGAGAGAGAGAGAGAGAGAGAGAGTGTGTGTGAGAGAGAGGTAAGGTGGGTTAGTTGGCTGGTAAACGGTAGTTGTGTGTGAGTGTGTGTGTGTGTGTGAGTGTGTGTGTGGGTGGTCCACAGTGCCACTCTCTCCTGTTCATTTTTAAAGTCGTTTGTTTGACACATTCTGGCCTTCATTTGCACTGTTATTTCCTGCTGCACTTACAGCTGTGAGGACTCCCATCATGCACTGCTCTGTGACCCATAATGCACTGCTCTGTGACCCTCTCGTTCCACCGTGACATCACTGCCCCCCTGTGGCCACTTCCAGAGTTCTGTGGGACGCGTGTGTGTGTGTGTGTGTGTGTGTGACAGTGGGATGACACTGGTCTGTTCTGTGGGCGTCTCTGCAGCTTGGCTCTCTCTCTCTGCACAGGAAAATGCGGGCGAGCGAGTCCAGTGTTCACTCTCTCTGGCTCTAATGGGCTCAGCGTAAACCTTCTCGCTTCTGCTCGCTCTCTAAATAAATAATTACAAAAGCCCATCGAACAGAGACGTCAAACACATGGAGGGTCGTTCTCTACTCAAATAAACCAACAGTCTCTCTCTCTCTCTCTCACCCTCTCTCTCTCTCTCTCTCACCCTCTCTCTCTCTCTCACCCTCTCTCTCTCTCTCTCTCACCCTCTCTCTCTCTCTCTCTCACCCTCTCTCTCTCTCTCTCTCTCTCTCACCCTCTCTCTCTCTCACCCTCTCTCTCTCTCTCTCTCTCTCTCTCTCTCTCTCACTCTCTCTCTCTCTCTCTCTCTCACCCTATCTCTCTCTCTCACCCTATCTCTCTCTCTCTCTCTCTCTCTCTCTCTCTCTCTCTCTCTCTCTCTTCACTGTCACTCATGTTCAGAGCTGTTAATATCAGCAGTGCTGAAGAGTGTCGGTCGCTGATTCTAGATGGTGTCCTGATGCATGATGGGCCGCTGGAGTTTATGCTGGGGTTTATTTGCTCAGGATCCCACTTACCGGTTAAGGAAGAGAATGTTGTGCAGATTCCACAGGTCTAAGGCCTCGTTTACACTGCAGGTCTTGATGCCCAATTCTGATTTGTTACCTTTATCCGATTTTATGACCGTCTGTTTACACGTTCATTCAACTGTGACTCACATCCGATTCATGTGTTTACACTTGCCATACTATCTGAAACATCGCGCATGCTTAAAGGGTTAAATTCTCTTGCACAGATGGGCGGACGCGAAATATGTTTGATGCTAGCTCTGCAATATATGCGAAGTTCGCCAAACATCACCATTATTTTGAGGCGAAGGAGGATGAAAAGTGCCATCATTGCACATATGCTTCAGTTATTGTGTGCGAGAGAGATCTCAGGACTGGTGGGAGCATATTGTGTTTATATATTGGCTTTAACGAGGAGCAGTGGGTCCGAAATTTTGTTGTGTACAACAATATGTTGTGTCAACGTTTTTTCACATTCCTCTCCTACGACGACACAACGTTTCGTCGGGCCATCCGTCCCTTTGCAGATGCACGTCGGGGTTTCTCTCGTCATTAAACCGCGGAGACGTTGCCTAATGCCTCAGAAAATTCGATCTGCCTGTTTACATGACAGTCGCATTGGCACATATCCGATTTATTTCCACATATGAATGAGGCCTGAAACCGATCTCAAAATATCCGAATGCATGCGTTTTTTTCCTGTTTACACTGTCATAGAACTCATCGGATCTGTGTCACATATGAGCGAAAAATCGGAATTGGGTCAGTGTAAACGAGGCCTAAGAGAAACATGCACCTGATCAGCAGTGTGTGTTTAGAGCCCTCTGCATTACAGCTCTTCACTGCTCGGCCTCATGCAGTGTGTGTTCCTGTCATCTGATCTGGGATGTGTCTGATTGAGTGAGAACGGCCTCATGCAGTGTGTGTTCCTGTCATCTGATCTGGGATGTGTCTGATTGAGTGAGAACGGCCTCATGCAGTGTGTGTTCCTGTCATCTGATCTGGGATGTGTCTGATTGAGTGAGAACGGCCTCATGCAGTGTGTATTCCTGCTCTGGGTCTGGGTGTGTTTCTGCTCGTCCTCCATCAGGTATGAATGTGTGATGATGGACAGACACATGCGCAGGTGCTCTCTCTCGTCTCAAACCACAGTTTATTCACTCCACCAATCATAGCGCAGCGTGAGGCCCAAACAGGTCTGTGATTGGCTGGTCTCTGTGTTGTCATAACATCAGACAGATGAAAGGCTGTGTGTGTGTGTGTGTGTGTGTGTGTCTTCATTCTCTCAGTATCAATGTGTTCAGATTCTGTCACACTGTATTTGCTTTTCTGAGGAAACTAAAACCTTTTGATGTAAAGATTGAAATGCTTGTTTTGTAGACAGTTAGTCAAGTCACCTTCATTTATATAGCGCTTTTAACAATATAGACATTTCTAGACATGCTTCTGCATTCGACACAATCTCTCACAGTATTCTCATCTCATGACTCTCTGCTCTTGGTATTTCTGGAACTGCCCTATCCTGGTTCACCACCTGTCTGGTTGCCAGCATTACACCTCTATCCGCCAGGCCAAGTCCACTACTGCCTCTGTCTCACACGGTGTTCCCCAGGCCTAAGTCCACCACTGCCCCTATCCCACACGGTGTTCCCCAGGCTAAGTCCACCACTGCCCCTGTCCCACACGGTGTTCCCCAGGCTAAGTCCACCACTACCTCTGTCCCACACGGTGTTCCCCAGGCTAAGTCCACCACTACCTCTGACCCACACGGTGTTCCCCAGGCTAAGTCCACCACTACCTCTGTCCCACACGGTGTTCCCCAGGCTAAGTCCACCACTACCTCTGTCCCACACGGTGTTCCCCAGGCTAAGTCCACCACTACCTCTGTCCCACACGGTGTTCCCCAGGCTAAGTCCACCACTACCTCTGTCCCACACGGTGTTCCCCAGGCTAAGTCCACCACTATCTCTGTCCCACACGGTGTTCCCCAGGCTAAGTCCACCACTACCTCTGACCCACACGGTGTTCCCCAGGCTAAGTCCACCACTACCTCTGTCCCACACGGTGTTCCCCAGGCTAAGTCCACCACTACCTCTGTCCCACACGGTGTTCCCCAGGCTAAGTCCACCACTACCTCTGTCCCACACGGTGTTCCCCAGGCTAAGTCCACCACTACCTCTGTCCCACACGGTGTTCCCCAGGCTAAGTCCACCACTACCTCTGTCCCACACGGTGTTCCCCAGGCTAAGTCCACCACTACCTCTGTCCCACACGGTGTTCCCCAGGCTAAGTCCACCACTACCTCTGTCCCACACGGTGTTCCCCAGGCTAAGTCCACCACTATCTCTGTCCCACACGGTGTTCCCCAGGCTAAGTCCACCACTATCTCTGTCCCACACGGTGTTCCCCAGGCTAAGTCCACCACTACCTCTGACCCACACGGTGTTCCCCAGGCTAAGTCCACCACTACCTCTGACCCACACGGTGTTC
Source organism: Squalius cephalus (assembly GCA_022829025.1). NCBI lineage: Eukaryota > Metazoa > Chordata > Actinopteri > Cypriniformes > Leuciscidae > Squalius > Squalius cephalus. The sequence continues at coordinate 233,102 of CM040803.1, read as the reverse complement.
CCCAGGCTAAGTCCACCACTATCTCTGTCCCACACGGTGTTCCCCAGGCTAAGTCCACCACTATCTCTGTCCCACACGGTGTTCCCCAGGCTAAGTCCACCACTACCTCTGACCCACACGGTGTTCCCCAGGCTAAGTCCACCACTATCTCTGACCCACACGGTGTTCCCCAGGCTAAGTCCACCACTACCTCTGTCCCACACGGTGTTCCCCAGGCTAAGTCCACCACTACCTCTGTCCCACACGGTGTTCCCCAGGCTAAGTCCACCACTACCTCTGTCCCACACGGTGTTCCCCAGGCTAAGTCCACCACTACCTCTGTCCCACACGGTGTTCCCCAGGCTAAGTCCACCACTACCTCTGTCCCACACGGTGTTCCCCAGGCTAAGTCCACCACTACCTCTGTCCCACACGGTGTTCCCCAGGCTAAGTCCACCACTACCTCTGTCCCACACGGTGTTCCCCAGGCTAAGTCCACCACTATCTCTGTCCCACACGGTGTTCCCCAGGCTAAGTCCACCACTACCTCTGTCCCACACGGTGTTCCCCAGGCTAAGTCCACCACTACCTCTGTCCCACACGGTGTTCCCCAGGCTAAGTCCACCACTACCTCTGTCCCACACGGTGTTCCCCAGGCTAAGTCCACCACTATCTCTGTCCCACACGGTGTTCCCCAGGCTAAGTCCACCACTACCTCTGTCCCACACGGTGTTCCCCAGGCTAAGTCCACCACTATCTCTGTCCCACACGGTGTTCCCCAGGCTAAGTCCACCACTGCCCCTGTCCCACACGGTGTTCCCCAGGCTAAGTCCACCACTGCCCCTGTCCCACACGGTGTTCCCCAGGCTAAGTCCACCACTACCTCTGTCCCACACGGTGTTCCCCAGGCTAAGTCCTCCACTATCTCTGTCCCACACGGTGTTCCCCAGGCTAAGTCCACCACTACCTCTGTCCCACACGGTGTTCCCCAGGCTAAGTCCACCACTACCTCTGTCCCACACGGTGTTCCCCAGGCTAAGTCCACCACTACCTCTGTCCCACACTGTGTTCCCCAGGCTAAGTCCACCACTACCTCTGTCCCACACGGTGTTCCCCAGGCTAAGTCCACCACTACCTCTGTCCCACACGGTGTTCCCCAGGCTAAGTCCACCACTATCTCTGTCCCACACGGTGTTCCCCAGGCTAAGTCCACCACTACCTCTGTCCCACACGGTGTTCCCCAGGCTAAGTCCACCACTACCTCTGTCCCACACGGTGTTCCCCAGGCTAAGTCCACCACTACCTCTGTCCCACACGGTGTTCCCCAGGCTAAGTCCACCACTACCTCTGTCCCACACGGTGTTCCCCAGGCTAAGTCCACCACTATCTCTGTCCCACACGGTGTTCCCCAGGCTAAGTCCACCACTACCTCTGTCCCACACGGTGTTCCCCAGGCTAAGTCCACCACTATCTCTGTCCCACACGGTGTTCCCCAGGCTAAGTCCACCACTACCTCTGTCCCACACGGTGTTCCCCAGGCTAAGTCCACCACTGCCCCTATCCCACACGGTGTTCCCCAGGCTAAGTCCACCACTGCCCCTGTCCCACACGGTGTTCCCCAGGCTAAGTCCACCACTACCTCTGTCCCACACGGTGTTCCCCAGGCTAAGTCCTCCACTACCTCTGTCCCACACGGTGTTCCCCAGGCTAAGTCCACCACTACCTCTGTCCCACACGGTGTTCCCCAGGCTAAGTCCACCACTACCTCTGTCCCACACGGTGTTCCCCAGGCTAAGTCCACCACTACCTCTGTCCCACACGGTGTTCCCCAGGCTAAGTCCACCACTACCTCTGTCCCACACGGTGTTCCCCAGGCTAAGTCCACCACTACCTCTGTCCCACACGGTGTTCCCCAGGCTAAGTCCACCACTACCTCTGTCCCACACGGTGTTCCCCAGGCTAAGTCCACCACTATCTCTGTCCCACACGGTGTTCCCCAGGCTAAGTCCACCAATACCTCTGTCCCACACGGTGTTCCCCAGGCTAAGTCCACCACTACCTCTGTCCCACACGGTGTTCCCCAGGCTAAGTCCACCACTACCTCTGTCCCACACGGTGTTCCCCAGGCTAAGTCCACCACTACCTCTGTCCCACACGGTGTTCCCCAGGCTAAGTCCACCACTACCTCTGTCCCACACGGTGTTCCCCAGGCTAAGTCCACCACTACCTCTGTCCCACAGGTGTTCCCCAGGCTAAGTCCCACGGTGTTCCCCAGGCTAAGTCCACCACTACCTCTGTCCCACACGGTGTTCCCCAGGCTAAGTCCACCACTACCTCTGTCCCACACGGTGTTCCCCAGGCTAAGTCCACCACTACCTCTGTCCCACACGGTGTTCCCCAGGCTAAGTCCACCACTACCTCTGTCCCACACGGTGTTCCCCAGGCTAAGTCCACCACTACCTCTGTCCCACACGGTGTTCCCCAGGCTAAGTCCACCACTACCTCTGTCCCACACGGTGTTCCCCAGGCTAAGTCCACCACTACCTCTGTCCCACACGGTGTTCCCCAGGCTAAGTCCACCACTACCTCTGTCCCACACGGTGTTCCCCAGGCTAAGTCCACCACTATCTCTGTCCCACACGGTGTTCCCCAGGCTAAGTCCACCAATACCTCTGTCCCACACGGTGTTCCCCAGGCTAAGTCCACCACTACCTCTGTCCCACACGGTGTTCCCCAGGCTAAGTCCACCACTACCTCTGTCCCACACGGTGTTCCCCAGGCTAAGTCCACCACTACCTCTGTCCCACACGGTGTTCCCCAGGCTAAGTCCACCACTACCTCTGTCCCACACGGTGTTCCCCAGGCTAAGTCCACCACTACCTCTGTCCCACACGGTGTTCCCCAGGCTAAGTCCACCACTACCTCTGTCCCACACGGTGTTCCCCAGGCTAAGTCCACCACTATCTCTGTCCCACACGGTGTTCCCCAGGCTAAGTCCACCACTACCTCTGTCCCACACGGTGTTCCCCAGGCTAAGTCCACCACTACCTCTGTCCCACACGGTGTTCCCCAGGCTAAGTCCACCACTATCTCTGTCCCACACGGTGTTCCCCAGGCTAAGTC